>SNQJ01S0015093.1:188298-203066 GCA_010110895.2 Picea sitchensis | reverse complement strand
GCTTTCGCAATTTCATATTTCGCGAGTCTGGAGATGAGGCTTCTCGACTCTCCAAGTCACGATCCTCTATACCTCGTAATGGCATGGGATCAACGGTCCTGATCAGATCTCTATTTAACGGCTGCGATTGAATCGCGATTTTGCATATCGCAAAATCGACATTCCTGATGTCAAGTGTTTTTGTCACTTCAACTCCCGATCCCCAAAACTCTGACAAGGACTGGGATCAACAGTCTATATTTGTCCTCGATCCAATGGTCGAGATTATATCAGGGTATCGCATATCGCGATTTCGCGAGTCCTGTGGTTATTATTCTTTGACTTCTTCAACTCGCGATCCTCGAAACCCTGATAGGGAGTCGGATCAACGGTCCACATAACCCCTTGAGATGGACGGTCCTCCTGCTTTCGGGATTTTGTGAGCCCATTTTCTCCTTTCACTTTCAACACCGTGCAGGTTTTCCCCGATCCAACGGTGGTCGTATCCTGCGCTCAGATATAACGCCTGAGATCTATCCTCCTCTTTAGCGCACGCTCTTCTTGTTTTTATTCAGATCTGATGGCCCTCATGCTATCAGGAATTTTGGATGGGATCCAACGATCAGCGATGCTTCTCCTCCAATCTTACACATCCTTCTTACTTGGAAGAATTTCGACTCTGCGCTAATTCCTCCTGAGCCTACGTTGTTCCTGTTTGTCCATCGATGCACATTCTGATCCTGCCATCTTCACTGTTGTACTTGCCATCAATGACAAGCATACACTACATGTTAAGCATTTTCCAACAGAACCTCCGTTAGAAATCACAGAACTAGCAAGAGGAAAAAAGGAAAGTAATAGGGAAGGGGAAGTCGATACATGTTTCCCACAAGTTTTGACCCTATATTTTGATTGATCTAAATCACAAGAAGGGTCAAGGGCAGGGTGCATCCTCATTGATCGTAAAGGTAAATGACATTTCTTGTCTTACAGACTAGAATTTGAATGCACAAATAACACTGTTGAGTATGAAGCTTTAGTACAGGGGATAAAGAAATCCATAGAGTTAGACGTCCAAGGATTAAAGGTTTTTGGAGACTCTGAAATCATTGTCAGACAGATAAGGAATACTATACATTGCAATTCTCCACACCTGAAGAATTACCAACAGGAAGTGCACATGCTAATAGAGAATTTTGAAGCTTTCAACATTATAGCAATTCCTAGAGTGAAGAACATTCATGTTGATTCTCTAGCCACCGCTGCCTCAAAGATATCACCTCTAGAGGATTATGAAGCTTCTCGGTTCACTGTAGAACTGTTATATAAACCCTCTGTGCCCAACAATATTTCTAATTGGAAGGTTTTTGAGAGAGATAAATAGATTATGAACTTTGTGACTAATCAGGACAATTTCAAAGATTTGGCCATTGACGATGAAGCATTCCAGGAAAAGTCGATGGAAAATGACCTTCATGTAAATTAGCGGATCGACAAATCAAAGCCTCACATGATACCGAAGGGGACATCCAACTTAGAAAACCTTTTTGATATAAAGTAACTATTTAAGGGGCCCAAAAATGCTAAGACCAGTAGTTCATGTCCCATGCATGAAGCTATAAATCTCGGAACCCCGGAAAACCCAAAAAACGTAAACCTCATCAAAACCATATCTAAAGAGGAAAGGAAATCCTATCTCAAACTCTTTAGACAATATCAATATGTCTTTGCCTGGTCCTATTGAGATCTGAAAACTTATGATACATGTATCATTCAACACACTATCCCGTTAAAACCTAAAGTGAAACCCTTCGAACAAAATCTCTGAAAGTATCACCATTCCCTGGAATCTCTTATGTGTCACGAGTTGAAGAAATTGTAAGATACCAAAATTATCTTTTAGGTTAGACATTTTTCATGGGTAGCTAATTTGGTTCTTGTAAGGAAAAATTCTGGGGAGATTCGCTTATGCGTAGATTTCAGAAACCTCAACAGAGCTTTAGAAAATGACAACTACCCAATCCCGCCAATGGAACAACTTTTGCAGACTGTGTCTGGCTCTAAGATTTTCTCTTTGCTGGATGGTTTCTCAGGTTACAACCAGGTTATAGTTTCAGAAGAAGACCGTTTAAAAACTACCTTTCGAACCAAGTGGGGAACTTTCGCTTACAAACACATGCCCTTTGGTTTATTCAATGTAGGAGCGACCTTCCAGAGGGACATGGACGTAGCATTTCGGGGACTAATCAACAAGTGTGTAGTAGTGTATTTGGAAAATGTAACTGTGTATTCAAAGAACAGAGAAGATCACATCCAACACTTAATCCTGATTTTCGAAAGGTGTAGGAAGTATGGAATATCCTTAAACCCTAAGAAAACTATTTTCGGTGTCGAGGAAGTTAAATTGTTGGGCCACATCATATCTCAAGTAGGTATTCACATAGACCCAGAAAGAATTAAGGCTATAGCTCAGATTCCATTATCTCACAACAAGAAGTCTATGTAGTCGTTCTTCGGGAAAATCAATTTTGTAAGGAAGTTCAATCCCGATTTCGCAGAAACTATCAAACCCCTACAAAAAATGATTTGTAAAGATGCAGAGTTTAAGTGGGATGATGAACGAAAGAAGGATTTCAACAATATTAAAACTTCAATCTCTCAAGCCCTAGTATTGCGAAGTCCCGATTTCAAAAAAGATTTCTTCCTCTATATTTTTGCCTCTGATCAATCGTTAGCTGCATTTTTTACTCAGAAGGATGATGACAACAACGAGGCTCTAGTGTCGTTCATGAGAACTAACCTCCAAGGACTTGAAATGAATTATCCTGCTATAGATAAACATGTTTATGCAGTTTATAAAGCAGTAAAACGTTTCAAATCTTACATCCTCAAGAACCATATCAAAGTAATCGTGCCTCACCCCATAATTTGATCCCTATTTACTCAACAGGATATGGGGGAAAGAAGAGGAAATTGGATTGTAGTAGTTCAAGAATTTGACCTAGATATAAAACCTGCTAAACAAGTTAAAGGAAAAGGGTTATGCAAGCTGGCAGTTGAAGCTCAAGACCAAGTAAATGAAGACCTCGGATCGGAGAATGAAATGGCATTATGGTGTGCTGAAGCTTCATACATTTCCCCAGAACAAGAGTCTTGGTATGAGAAACTGACTTATCTCCTACACCATGGGACTTGTCCATAAAACCTCAACCCTAGGGAAAGGAGAGCTC
Organism: Picea sitchensis; assembly: GCA_010110895.2. NCBI lineage: Eukaryota > Viridiplantae > Streptophyta > Pinopsida > Pinales > Pinaceae > Picea > Picea sitchensis. The sequence continues at coordinate 199,857 of SNQJ01S0015093.1, read as the reverse complement.
TCAGGTTAAATTCTGCACAATATTGCCTCATAAATTTGGTACTCTTCCGGGTTAATTACGATGGAGTGTTTTTGAGATGTCTTGAACATGAAGATGCTGACAAAATTATAAAGGAGCTCCATGATGGCCCTGCAGGTGGACATTTTGTGGGAGACACCACTGCTCATAAGATATTGAGAGTTGGCTATTATTTGCCCACTTTTTTCAAGGACACTCACACATACTCTAGGAACTGTAAAACTTATCAAATAAGTGATGGGAGAGAAAAGAGAGCAGCAGTCCCACTCCAGCCAGTAATCGTTTCTAGGCCTTTCGAGCAATGGGGGTTAGATATCGTAGGAGAGATTACACCAAGCTCTTCAAAGAAACACAAGTATATACTTACTGCCACTGATTACTTCACAAAATGGGTAGAATCCATTCCTCTAACTCGTGTAACTGAGAAGGTGGTAATCCAATTCATAGAACAACACTTAATCACAAGATTTGGTGTCCCTTCTATTCTTGGTTTTGATAATGCAGCTTAATTTCATTCCACCTTATTAACAGAGTTTTCCCTAGACAAAGGAATCATAATTAGATACTCTGCAAATTATTATCCACAGGGAAATGGAGTGGAAGAATCAACTAATAAGAACCTAGTGAGGATATTGAAGAAAACTGTTGCAGACAACCAGAGAAATTGGCATAATCTACTCGATAATGCTTAATGGGAAGATAGAGTTACACCCAAGTAAGCTATAGGGAATTCCCCATACTTTTTAGTATATGGATAGGAATCCATTCTCCCAAACGGGTTATATCTCCCATCTCTTCAACTTGCTCAGGAGTCCAGGGGGTATCCCTCATCAACCTTACAAAAAAGAATTGACACCCTACTCATGCTGGAGGAAGAAAGGGAGAAAGCTAAATCAAAATTCATAGCCCACCAATAGATATTTAAAATATGGTTTGACAAGCATAAGGCTAAAGAGAAGAATTTTGAAGTAGGAGACTTAGTCTTGAAATGAGATAGAGCAAACGATCCTAAAGGCAAACATTCTAAGTTTCAGAACCTATGGCTCAAATCTTTTCAGGTGGCCAAGAAGATTAGGGAAGGCACTTATTGGTTACAGAATCTAAGGGGGTAAACTGACACCCTCCCAGTGAATGGCCAATCCCTAAAACAATACTTCCATTAGTATATATATATATATGTGTGTGTGTGTGTGTGTGTGTGTGTGTGTGTGTGTGTTTTGCATGCGTATTTTCATTATTTTGTGTCTAGCTAGGTCAATTGCGAAATGAATTTTTTGTTTTCTTTTGATATTTGGACTTCTGAGCTTTTGAAGATTGTGTTTAGAAAGAAAATGGTTGACCCCAAATCATGCGACATAGAAAAATCTCTTCCTAACTCGTCACTCACATACAAACATGAGAAGCGTTGGGGAACCTGCAATTGTTTCAAGGGGCTCTCTATCTAACCTGCGCAGATGAGAAAAATTGGAGAAATGTCAGAAGTTTCTTCTTAGTGGTTTGGTAAGACCTTAAGGGAAATAAGCAAAGCTAGAAAGGACTACATGCACCTTAGATATAGAGCTAGTAAGTTTCACCTTAATCACCTCATAATTTTGCAAACAACAGACGTCCTCCTCTCCCGCTCGCTCAAGGCATTCCACCAAAGTAAAAGTCAACTATATCAAATGAGCACACAGCAGGAGAGGGTATGAAGATATCTCCGTCGGGGATATGGATGCTCGCTGGTAGCGGAGCAAGGTCTGTGACGTCGGGGTGACTCCGCCGGGGCTATGGACACTCGCTGGAAGTGGAGCAACATCATAGAAAAATAATGAAGGTAACTAAAGGGCCTAGTGCCAGTGAATGCTCTATTAGGTTCTTGAAAAAAGAGAGCATGAGTCAGGGTTACATGAAAAGAAGGAGGAATAAAAGTTGAAAAACCCCACATGCAGACCCGGAGGCATCAACTGGAGAAATTTCAAATGCAAGGGTAAAAGGGGCTTTAATTTAAAACCAGTTAAGTTCTCCACCATCTTTTGCATTAGCTGAGCTCGAAGGAGGAACAAAGATTCTGCTTTCACCCAGTAATTCACCATTTGTTGAGAAATCAGCACACCCTAAAAATCCTATGTCGAATTTTACTTTTTGGGTACCACTTGATCTTTTGCACTCTCTAATTCGATTTCATTATGAAAAATGTTGCTTTTTCTTATCATTTTTTACTGTCATTAAGTCTTCCAAAGTTTGCTTGAATCTATGAAAACTCATGAATTAAAAAATACTTAACAATTAACAAAGAATCAACAACCATAACACTTCCCCCCGACGCGCTCAAAGATTCAACATCGGAAGGAATTAAAGGATGAAAGAAAATCACTCAAAAACCGCAGTCACCGAGCATCGATATTCATCGGCATCAGCAAAAGGAAGTTTTCTTTCACAACAAGAATCATACAAGGATATCGCCAACAACCGATCCCCTTCGGCATCGGTAAACGATGAAAAGAGTAAACATTAAACGAAGAAAGAAATGGTATTGCCGATCGTCGATACCCGATGCACTTAGCAAAATCGGAGAAGATCAAATCGCGATGAACATCCAGACTACGCTAAAGTTTTCTCTGATTGCTGACTTCTGAAATGTTTTCGGCATCAGGAGTTTTGAGGACGCTAACCCAAAGGAAACTATGTGATAGTTTTATCCCCGAATGTCGATCCCCAATACCTTTTCAGCACCGGCAATCCTAGGTTTATCTTATAGCGCACAAATTGACCAAAGTCCCGAGTCCGACCATTACTCGCGAGCTAAGTCACCGGTCTTCAATGTCACGTATCCCGAGCTAGTTGTGCCTCATCAGTAGCGTACAGAGAATTCGATCAGCGTTAGAGGTTTTTCGCATTAGAATATCAATGCAAAACACAAAGTAACTTGGAGCACCACTAAGTATAAATTTGGGGCTAACTTGCAAGAAATACGATCTGTCTGAATGACGCAAACAAGGGGCATTGCGCAGCAAATCCCAGGCTCAAAAATACATTTTGAATCAGGCAAGAAAAGTATGGACAAAGCACACAGGATATATATATGCAAAGAAAAGAAATGATGCATCCAACCGCTACAACCAGAATCCTTTCGTGAAAGTTTCAAGACTTTATATTAGATTTCCATCGATCTCAGATTACATACAAGAGACATTGTCTACACCTTTTGGCCAACCAACCTGGTTTACATTAAGAACATGAAAATTTTCAAAAAACTATCAAGATTTGTGCTACGTCTAAGAACACAAAAAAGAGTTCGTTAATCATGCCTCTTCTGCACGCTGACAAGGTCCACGCGGACTTTCTCCCCGACTACTTCACGTTCCCTAAGATGTTTTCATATTCTGTTCTTCTGACACCCTTTGTGCTTCACACAGCTGCACGATTATATATTGCGCTTCCCGCATCTTTCTCTTGAGCCATGTCACGTTCCCTTCATGACCTTGTGATGTCGACACCTCAAGTGTCTTTGCCACCAATTGTCATCTTAATTCTCTATTTTCTTGGTAGATTTTAGCAATGGAAGGTTGTGCCTGCTTCAGCTACTGAGTCGTCTCTCGAACGTTATAACCTGTGGCATATATCCTCCTCGTTCTAGTCCCACTTCCTCGACTTATGGTTTCGACAGGCTCTATTTGGATAGAATGCATAAGTAATTCGTCGACGATGGATCTTGTGCACGGCTCACTCGGTATTTAGTTTCCCCCAGCCTCCTTATTCTTCCTTGGCCTTCCCCTTCTCTAGGGTTTTTGCTGTTGGGGGGGAATGGCTTCCAACGTCCTTTCTTCCAGCACAAATTCTTCCACTTCAGCCCCCAAATGATGCAGTACCATCATTTTTGCGCGCATGTAGGAACCTCCCTTTGAAGCCTCGGGAATTCCCGCTATGAGTAAGAATGAATCCCAGGCGCTTTGAGGCTTAAGCCTGGAACTTCAGCTGCTTCATGGGCCCCATATTATGTTTTGAGGGGTTCCCATGGTGCAACAACATATCTATATTATGCGTGGGGAACTTGAAGAGGGCCCAAAGCGAGAAAATTTGATCAGACTGGGCTCGCAAGACAAATTACCAACAATGCGTAAGCTTGGTTGGTGAGTATAACACATGAAGAACATCCATAATTTATAACAGAGCGGGCAGTGGGTGGAAACATTACAAGGAACACTAGATTCATGGTGACTAGATGTTTTGAAGCAAAATAAAGATTTTATGTGGCACATCTGCACGATGAGTATGTTCCAGGGCATGTGAGATACAGTCAATAGGAGTTGCAGATGATGTGTGGTACGTTCACCTTGAATTTCCAATCCCCCAGCCTTCATGATGAGATTATGATGGTTGATGCACTTGTTGATGTGAATTTTGTTTAAATAACTTGCCTCGACCTGGGGTGCCTAACAACTTCCCTTATGACAGGATCTTACTCTTTTGAAACATACTCGTACTTTCAGCACATGTTTGGCTCTGAAATCCTTTCCAGACTCCAAGGGCCAACCGACCACTGGTGAGACTTCAACTCTCATATTTTTTCCGTACCTAATATTTAATTCTATGGCACACAGAACCCACCCTAACTAGATAAAAAAATGATGGGGCTAACAGAATCAGTGCAAGCAATTCGAAAGATTGCAGATATCCCATAAGTATCAAACAACTAGGTTTAGCAAGCTTTACAGGTATGTACCATTCTAGATTCTTCACGCTTACACTTTATACATATATTTTACCAACTGTTGTTTTGTACACAGTCTCTAAATGATTTTAAATTCGATTGTAGGAAATATGCCTCTGAGTATTGAGAAAGAATGGATCGGGAGCCTCATCGGGAGATTCAAGAAAACGAGTCAAGTGCGAGAGGAGATGAGTCAAAATCAACAAGGTAGTGAATGATATCGGACTCCACGAGTTCGGAACAACCGATGACTTCAGCAAATTGCACGGCATAATCAAATCGCACACCGAGCAAGATTCTTCATGGGTCGATGAAATAGCAAAGGTGACAGACACAAGAGAGCTAGGTCAAGTGTGATAATTTATGGAACACCCTACCAAAGCTCGGGCTATGCTGCAACAGTTAAGTGCTAGTTTGGTCAAGTATTGGGCACATGCAGTAGAGATAAGAGAGATTTACATGGCCCTGATGGAACAACACAGATGTCCATATGCCCACACCTGTGAGGAGTTGTCCATCAATTGGTCAGAATACGAGAAGAATCACCTGTTTAAAGTGATATCTTGAGATGACTCCTAGACAAACTGATAGGAGAGAATGCCACGTGGTGAATTTTTTTTTACTTATCTTCACTTTACCCATTATTTTCGGTTAATTTTATGTTATAAATAAGAGCATCGCCCAATTAGTTAACGGTCGATTGTTGTTGCAAGAAACTCTCATTTTTGGTTTTGTTAAGAATTATTTTGAAGCTACCTTTAATTGAGAATTCCTTCTGTATGAGAGACAAGTTTATGTTTTCATAAAATGCGTGTATGATTGGATGTGGAGAAGAACTATTTCCTATTATGTCTCATGAATGGATGCAGTAATGAGTAAGAGATATTAAATCTATTGATAAGTTATCTGATGCAATGTATTATAGTTCTTTATTTAATGATGAAAACAAATCTTTGTGTTATTATGTGATTGATGATTAGATTTGAGTGAATTATTTTGCTTATCGTTGTTTATCACATGCATTTTTTCTTCTAATAATTCGTATCTGAGTCATTAATTGGAACATTCACATGGTTATGTATTAGTACTAGGCTTGTGGTATACGATCATTGTCTGCATGCTAGGGTGTAAGGGTTATCCCAAACCCAGCCTCTTCTCCAATAGTTTAATTTTGTTCCCATTTGATGCCTAGTTGGTTTATATCATCTTTCCATCTTATACCAGTCACACCAACAAGAAAATACAAAAAGAGAACATCTAAAGTGAAGGAGAGTCCTTCACAAGAAAACGTAAAGCCCATCGATTAATCAGCTGGATCGCAAGATATAGAGAACCATTCCACTATTAAATGTTGCAGAGTCTAATTGGGCCTTGGTGGCGGGTTTGGTTCATCCTATTAAGTTAAAGGGATTTAGGACCCATCAATAGGGTGGCAATGGAAGAGCATTGCCTATGGAAAAATGAGCAGACCCATAATGTTTTTTTGTAATTTGTGCTTGGTTGATATTCTTGAGATCCTAGTTATTTACTACAATTAGTCTAGAATTCAAAAATTTAACATGGTATCAGAGCAGTGTTCCTGAAGAAGCCATTGTAGAAGCTTCTCTAGCACCTCTTGCAGAAGCCATTGTCGTTGCTTCCAAATGGTGTTGTTGTTTGTCGTTATTTTCAGAGGTATGTACTTGTATATGTTAATTTATATCATTATCATGAGAGCGTTTGTAGGAGAAGGGATTTTTGTCATAGCAGCAACTTAGATCTAGAGGGATCTCAGATCTAATGCATTCAGAGGAACAACGCACCCTCCAGGTTTGATTGTTTTGATATGCCTCTAGTTGTTATGGAACCATTGTGATCTTATGTTTTGATATATTGGAGTTATGATCATTATAATAAACACTTAATACTAGAGATGCATTTGTTTATCTCCCTGTTGTGAGGGAAATCCCCTTACGGACTAGCAAATAGGGTTATCTTATGCATGCAGATATGATCGAAAGAAATCTACTTTCTACCTTCGTCCCCAGACTTAAACCCCATTCCTTTTCAGCAAATACATGGTCAGGCCAACATACCTTGTTCTGGATGTTCGATGTCGATTCCCCTTCACGCTTGATCACTTGTTGGCAGCTATCCTCTCAAGATTGACCTGTTGTAGCAACTACAACTTGCATGGCATAAGTCCAAATCCTTCCTAACAAGAGGTTATAGTCGAGGGGAGCATCGACTACCTCTACTTCGACACACACGGTCTTCCCTCCTAACTACACAGGGAAAGAAGGAACGATACCATGTGGTCGGAACGAACGACAGTAAAAAACGGTGAGGAGAGTAGGTGACAGAGACAAAATGAGTTGGCCAAAGGCCTTCCAACATGCCAACAACATAACGCATGTCAAGGCACCCTCATCAACCCCCGTGCGGAAGATATTCCGAGTAAAATTTTTCATGGGATAAGCCATGACTATCTGAAACGCTACATGGTAAGGTAGACGAGGTTTTAAGTCAGCTGTATCCATCATGATTGTACCCGGATTACAAGTCTCGGTAGATCCTAAATCGGTTAACAAGGCTTTCCTTTGGGAAGGGAAGCTTTGGAGGACCTCCAAAGTGGACATCGCACAAGGGGTTTGTGATAAATCTTCCACCATAGAGTAGTTCTGGGTGGCCCTTGCGTTTGGGTTATGAGAAGCTTTTTTGAATGCACCTTTGGGAATGTGTGTCATTGTTTCACCCAATGTATTCTCAATCTGTAGAGGAAGAGATGGGAGTTCAGCTTCTTTACCCTTCTCAGAAGTGCCTGGTTTACTATAGTCATGCGCTCTAGTCGATATAAAAGCATCACCCCTCACCATATATACGTTCGCAGATGTGGGGTTATTCACAGGTGGAGAGGGTTATTGGCTGCCCCCTTCCATGCTTGCAAAGGCTTGGGTTAGATTTTTTCCATGTTGAAATGGATTGGTCAACACAGCAGGTTGTTGCTGCATCACAAACTTTTGAGCTTCTGCAAGCCAAGGACATAGATGGGTCGGCTGGTCTTCCGCGCACAAGTTGCATGGATATTGTGCCTTCTGTTTCTCAGTGTTGTCCCTTCTAGCATTATCGGTAGGTTTTTTACCCCCCTTACCCTTTTTTCGTTGTTTTTTCTTTCCTTCAGGCTACTGGGTGGCCTTTGGATTAGTTGATTGCACTGTGTGTACCTTCGACGTTTTGGTAGGGGGGGCAGCCAAAGTAGTAGTTTGGATGGTCATTGTGTGTTGTATAGATAACTGTTGCAACTGCTTCGTCAATTGCTCAGTAGGCTTTGTTTGTGTTGATCCAACAATACCATCAGCATGTGGTCCAGTTCTCTATCTAGTTTTATCAAGTATTGAGCATGGCGCATCTGGAAAGATGTTGTATAACAAACCGGACTGAGAATAGATGAGCTCAAATTGTTGAGCTCTCATTATGGCGTCTTCTTCAAAGAATACTCCCGACGTCGCAACGTCTTTGGATAACTGCAAGACCAAAGACTTAAGGAACCACTCAAGTAGGAATGCTGGTGGGACTGGCACCTTAATTAAACTCTTCTAGCATCTCCATTCTCAGATGTGATCAGAGATATGGTCCGTTGTTGTCTATTCAAAATTGGCAAGCATCTCTGTGCCAGCTTCGTATCTCACAGGTAACTAGAAATGGTTTAGGAAATCCATCGCCAGTTCGTCGAAGGAAGAATATCTTGAGCGATCAAGCTCAATGTACCATTTCGTGGCACTCCCAATGAGAGTACGCTGAAACAATCGCAACTTTACGGAGCCGTCTTTCAACAAGTTAGATGAGAACCAAAGATGGAAGGTAGTCACATGATCTCCTGGATCTTCATTAGGCTTGGTCTCGAACTTTTGGATGTTCGAAGGCAACTTCGTCGGTATAGGAGACCAACGCGGATCGTGACAGATAGGGTCATTCAACAACCTTGTCAAATCTGGCAAGTGCAAAGTCGCCAAGAAGTGTAGTTTGGGTTGTTGGTGATAACGTGGGAAAAAGGGGACTGGAGTTTGACTAGCACCAGGTTGCTAGGAAAAGTTCGGCTACTGGCCCGGATTCTGGTAGAAACCATGGCCCTGGCCAGCGTATGGATTTTTCATATGTGGAGACATCATCGGCTAATTTCCAAAATAGGACATACATGGTTGGGCATGCATTACATTCGAAGGACTTTGGGAAGGGTTTCCCCATGTCGGTCCCATGGGGATAGGCACATTAGTTTGTCCTGGGTTCCATTGATTGTGGAAAGAATTACCCTATATCGGCATTCTAGACGAGGGAACAGATCCTTTCCAAGAATTCCAAGGCCCTGATGCAGAAGAAGTCCCTAGGTTTTCCCCCTGTGCAGGAATAGTACCCTGCATAGGAATAGGTTGTCCAAAACTGGGGTTGCCCCCAGTTGGGAAGGTGGATGACAAGAAGGCGTTGTTTTTTTTTTTACGAAAGAGGTTATGGATTATATCAAAAGGGTGGCCTGGCCACAGATTCAATTACAAAATAGGCCTCGAATATCTTTGGGCCTTCCTTTCTGAAAATCCCTTCTAATTCTATAGCTATAGACTTTAAAACTGATCTAAACTTCTATAAACCTTCAACAGGTACAAAGTTATTTACAGCAATGGCTTCTATACAAAATGCCATTTTGTTGGATTGATATTAATGACAGACTGCTAGTAAACTGGATTAGTTCATAGGGTCTTGTTTCCAGTCGTTGTTCAGCTGAGCCATCTTTGCTTCCAGCTGATCGATTCTTTCTTCGAATTCTTGCTGTGAATTCTTTAGTTCCTTATGCAGCTTATCTAGCTCCTCCGTGAACCCAATCTTTGTAGTGGTGATACCCGCCTCAAGCTGTTCCATTCTTCTACCAGCTTCTGAGTCTAGGTTCTCAAGGAAGTCCAGCTAGTACTGGAGCAGTTGCTTCAGATTTTCCAAAGCTTTATCCATTTCCTTTAGCCTCTCTTTCGTGCTTGGTTTGCCGGTCGAAGATGAAGCCATTCCCGATCGCGCCTCCTTCTGCTTGCTTCTTGTCCTCTTCTAATGGATCCTTCACGCCCTCTCTGTCCCGGCTAGACCTGCGAATTCACCTTGAAACTGGAATGAGAAGGGAGGTTCGCCCTCTTCTTAAGTCCTTCTTCATGCCTTCTCATCATTTCCCTTTGATCTGCAGGATTTGTGGGGGATGGGCACGCGGATCTCTTGTCTCCCCCATATATGAATCGTTCTGTCTCATGGTACTGGAATGGTTCTCTCGCCCAACCGAAATCTCTGACACGCTCTGGTCTTAAAGATTCCCCTGATTTCCTACCTGTTGACATAGCTTGCAATTGAGTATGATAGAGATCTCGATGCGGAATTCAAGGGAGCTCCATGCTGGCTATCACTTCGTTCACTTTCAGTACCCTCGGCTCCAGCAGCGTGCCTCTATTAGCTTCCTCATCCGCCTCCCCATTCAAATCCCTTAACACATGAAGAACTTTATAAGATTTAAAATTCCTTAGAAGGAGGAATATCTTGTCGAGAAGGTTATTTAGCATTACGCTTGGAGTTTTAGAGTGATTATTTATGGCCTATATAATTACTCTGGAATCACCAATTATTTTCAAGTCCTGGATTCTGTGTTTTTTTGCTTGGATCAATCCTTGCCAGAGAGCCAAGGCCTTAGTTCTGTTGTTGGACTCTACTCCTAAGCCCAAAGAGAATTGTATCGTTGTAGCCTCAATGAGATTTTCAAATATCCCCCCTCCCCCATCTTGGCCTAGGTTTCCTTTCGAGGCCCTGTCAAAGAAGAGGATAGGTGTGTTTATTCCACTTTTCCATTCGGAAAAAGCCTGCTTACTTTTCCTGATATCCCAGTCTTCTTTAATTGGGTTACCTTCTTTCCTGGCCTCGTGACCTTGTATCTTGAATTGGCTTAGCCAACGCTCCTCTTCTTCGTCCAACTTATGATTCTTGATTGTAGTGCAGAGATAAGGAGCTGATTCACCAAAGAGAGCTTGAATTTTGGTGACGACTATGGCTGCACTTCTTTGGCTATCTTTGAAGATTCTATTGTTCCTTTCTAGCCAAAGGTTCCACAAGATGAACTTTGGAATCACTTTCCACATCAAGAAGGCTTGGTTTTTCCCCTTGACAGCGAAGGGATAGAAAGAGTCCCATACGAGCAGAAGGCTACTTACATCAGGGGGAAGATTGAGGACAATTTGGGGGCTTGTTGCCATTATCCAGACTTCTTTTGAGAAAACACAATTTAGAAGAAGATGATCTATGGTTTCTTCTGCAAGAAGGCATAAGGAACACATGTAGGGTCCTTCCCAGCCACGTCTTCTGAGGTTCTCTCCTGTTTGTATGCGCTTGTGTGCCAGGGTCTAGATGAAGAGGTCGATTTTTGGGAGCGAGTTGGACTGCCAGATTGCTTTCCAGATTGTCGGATCAGGCATAACAGTGGGGACGTTGTTGAAGAGTTGGTATCCTTCTGCAGTGGTGTAGGCCTTTGCATTCCTTCCCCATCCTCTTTCGTCCTTACCTTTCTTTTTTAAAGGGGCCTTCCCTTGAAGACAGCTTTGGAGAGTGCGCCAGTCTTGATCTAGAGCAGTAGGTCTGTTTGGCACTCCCCACCCTTGCCAAGATTGAAGCTTATCTCCCCCCCAGATTGAGATGTCAGAGAGCGTAACAATGTTTTTACTGTCCATCCAGTCTTTGAGGCAATGGAGGTCCTGTCGCATCTCTAGGGGCGGGTCTCCCATAATCGAGTCTTTCCAGATTCTAATTTTCTTACCATTTCTTGGCACCCATGTGAGGTGGGGGCTGAAGTGAGG
>SNQJ01S0015093.1:149930-188288 GCA_010110895.2 Picea sitchensis | reverse complement strand
TCACAATGTCGAGACTGGCCACTGCTCCACGAATCCTGATCCTGGGCTCCTCTTCAAATGTCCTCCAACTTCTTTTCTTTGTATCTCTTCTTGCACAAGGATGGCTAAAGGGTTGGGACAATGGGAATATGTAATTGGGCAGAGTTTCTTTACTCTATTTCTCCTCCTCCAAATGGGACCCCTAGCCCTTCTTTTATAGGCTAGAATAAGCTAGGTATTTGGACGAACCCTCGGCCATTCATGGCCGGGAGTTTCAGTTAACTCACCCAAAGTTGTGTGTTCCATCGACAATAGCATGTACACGTGTGCAGTAACGGAGTAGGGCGTGTGGGCCTTTATAAAAGAGGTTTTTAAAAGAGTTGTTCAGTAGTGCTTTGGCAAAGAAGGGATTTGAGATGGCCTAATGCCAGGTAAGCATGTATGGTGAAAATTACGGTTATAACACTCCCCTCTAGGAGATATTCTTGTTTTGTTGTCTGTTCTGGGTAGGTTATATTCCATGAAGGTTGTTTTCTTGTTCCGGGCAGGTTAACTCAGAGGCATGTCACTAGTGATTGCTCTGAGAGGGAGATATAGTGATGATTGCATAAGATAAATTATTAGATGATATAGTGTTTGAGACATGAAGAAGTATTACCGAAGTTTGTACAGATTGGTAGTTCAACCAATTATATCATAGGAGACTTGCTCATTTGCATTATATAACTCTTCCAGTTCTAGGGAATACAGTGATGGGGTTTCCCCAACTCTGTGTTGAGAATGATAGCATTTGCAGAGTGGAAATGACCGTGACAGGTTGGTTATAATGGCAGGTTGGACACTAAAGGATATTTGGGTGTCATATTTACATTCACGTACCCAAGGAGAAAAGGATGATGTCAGACCTTTCAGCAAGGAAGGGTACACTTGTTGGGTATTGTGAATCATCGAAGGCATATTAGATCTACATTCTAGGTCAGAGACGGATTGAGGTGTGCAGGGATGTTTCCTTTGAGAAGGTGGTAGCCTTCAATAGATCTAGAGGATCTCACATGTAGATTGATAGTGAGACGCATGAGGAGATGGTGTCTTCTCCCCCTCACCCTTCAGTAGCTCAAAAGGAGACAATTGAGCCTATTGATACATTTGATCTCGTACATCCTATTGACGTTCATAGAGATATTACAGTAGGTTGGTAGAGGCATGCCTAGGCTCATCAAACTCTGCAGGAGGCGGAGAGATATGTGCTCCTCGTGGTACTTTCAAAGAAAGTAAGAGACCTTAGATATTCTCGAGCTATGTTGCAGCTATGAGCCACATCATTTATTTAGAGCCTTCCTGTTATAAGGAGGCATCCATTCAGCTAGTATGGAGAGATGCCATGATGGAGGAGTATCAGTCCATCATGAAGAATGATGTGTGGGATATCGTTCCAAGACCCAAAGGGAAGTCTGTGGTGACTTCCAAGTGTATTTACAAGATAAAACATACAATTGATGGGAGCATCAAGAAACCCAAAGTGAGATTTGTGGCCATAAGATTATCTTAGGTGAAGGGAATAGACTATGAGGAGACCTTTGTTGTTGTTGCTCGATATACCTCCATTCAGATGATTATTTCTCTTACTTCAGCCTTGGGTTCGAGATTACATCAGATAGAAGTGAATGAAAATTTCCTCAAATGGCGAGATTGAGGAAGAGGTGTATATCAAGCAACCATATGGTTTCGTGATTCATGGGAAGGATTCACATGTGTGCAGGTCGAATAAGGCCCCATATGGACTCAAGCAGGCACTGCGTGCTTGGTATACGAGGATTGATGGATACCTGATGAATTTGGGATTTAGAAAGAGTGTTGCTAATGCCAACCTGTACTACAAAGTTGTTGATGAGAACTGATGATATCTTCTTCAGTCAGAGGAAGTACACAGTTGGTATCTTGAGGAGATTTGGAATATTGGACTACAACTCCATGACCACATCGATGGTGACAAATTTGAAGAAGATGAGTGAGTATTCTTCTGATCCATACTTGATTGATCTGACTATGTATCGATAGTTGATTGGATCATTGATGTATCTGGTTAACACCAGACATGATATTTGTTATGCAGTGAGTTCACTTAGCTACTCAGTCGAGGCAGATACATTAGGTGGCTACGAAGCATGTGTTGATATATTTGTGAGACACAATTGGATATGTCATGTGACATGCTTCCAATGTTGACATGAGACTACAAGGATATGCTGATTTATATTGGGCAGGGAGCATAGTTGACAGGAAAAGCACCTCAGGGTGTTGCTTCAATTTTGGATCTGCCATGGTTTCCTGGTGTAGTAGGAAACAAAATTCAGTGGATTTGAATACCATAGAAACTGATTATATTGCAGTATGTATGGCATTATGTGAAGTAGTGTGGCTTCGGAAACTCCTTGCGGGATTGTTTGATCAGATATTGGATCCCACTGTGATTCATTACATTCGAGATATGGTGCAGAGGAAGACAGTACTTGTGGAGTACCTTCCTACAGATGAGAAAATTGCAGATGTTCTCACTGACCCTCTTTCCAAGTCAAAGTTCGAGTAATTTTGTGATAAACTTGGAGTGGAATTCCCCTCTCGTTAAGAGGGAGTATTGATTTTCGCAGCTTCGTGAGACATTCTTCTATGATGATACTCCTTGATGGACTAAGTTGAGTATGAAACTTATCGACAGACTGATAAGTTGTACTGGGTTGGTTCCCAATGACCTTTGGGTTGTAACCCATGTGGTTGAGTATCTCTTTAGGTCTTCTCCCTAGAGCAGTGGGTTGGGTCGATCTGTGAGGACACTCTCCAGAAACTTTCCCCAGGGAAATGGGCTGGGTCAATCTACGAGTGTGTTGTGCCTTCTCCATGTCTTCTCCTCAATGGACTGAGTTGGGTCGACCTGAGACAGGTCTTCTCCTCATTTTTTCTAGGCTGGGTCGACCTGAGACAGGTCTTCTCCCCAGGGGGATGGGTTGCATTGATTTGTGGGTATGCCCCTGATCTTCTCCCCATATCGATATGGGTCGACTTGGAGAATGCTCCTCTGAGATGGAGTTGAGAATGACACTTTTCAAAGTAGTGACAAGTTGTCCTAGGGTGGCACCCAACGTTTGTTAGTGCATAAATAGGTAGGTGCGAACACTAACTGATCTCCCTAGATCCACCTAGATCTAGAACAAAACACACCAGAACATGACGCTTTCCTTAAGTTTTAAATATTGAATTTACTAACTAAAGAGGGATAGGTGACATACCATTTAAATGTCACTTCCTCTCGCTATTGCCATCCTAGCTTCGTTCCAACACTCATACAATGATGATCCTGCAAAAGAATGCAACCAACCAAAGTGATAGTAATAGCATAAACTCAATATAAACCTATGTATGTGATCAAGGAATCATACAATAAGACACAACAAGATTTATAGGAAAGAATCATATTACTGTATCATATTAAATGTGAAAGAGAGATTACAACCATGGCCTTGATGTCATAAGGTCCCTTCCAACCATCCTTCATTCCCCACACACTTCCACTCCAAGAATTATGAGAGCATTGATCTGATAGCTACTCACAATCTATCTTGACAAAGAAAATCTCAAAGCCACTCTAACCAAGCTAACAATCCCAAGACAAAAACAACTTATCCCTTCTCCATGAGATCTCCTCTCCTTTTATAAGCTGAAGAGGATAAAGTGAGGAGGTTAGGATGATCCCACTAAATCATGAAAGCGAGTAAGATCCAAACCATTCGGATGCCACCTCACCATGGAATTTTCTCCTTCTAGAAGATTCGAGAAAATGCTTGTTTTTCCCATGTGTAAGCATTCTTGCACCCTGCCTATAGAATAGATTGTAAACACCTCACGACCTAGCTATGATGCAGCCTGCGAGAATCAGGCATTCTCGCACCCTAGATATAATGCAGCCTGTGAACTTCCTTTTTTATAGGGTTTTTACAAAGGAAAATGCAACTTCTTTTCTCAGGAAAAGTTATTCTCCCTTCTCTCTTCAGGAACTCATGCCACTGACCCCTCTGAAGATAACAGATAGGTTTACATCATTAACGGTCATAGGGATGACGAAAATAATGTGTAACAACGTCCCATGGGAGTATACCATGAGGACACGTCCCTTGGGAGTTGACCAAGTTGACAAGTCATGCGAGAGTAAGTCCTTGACGATGCACTATGGGTGAGTAGGTCGTAGTGCCACACTACAATCAAGTAGGTACTAGTGTATTATAGTGGTGATGAGGCCCTAGAAAAGGTCAACATTGGGTGTATCCATGTGCGACATGATGATGCTACCAGTAGCATGGTGGGAGGACCATGGCATATCCTGCGAGGCTATGAGGAACAGAGTAAAAACATCATGGAGAATACCTCCCTGGCTAAGAGGGAGTGTTGATGTTTCTGGTAGCTGCGGGAGATATTCACCTCCTCAATAACCCTTTTTTATAGATGAATATTCCAAATAAGTCAAGAAAGATATCATTGAAGAAGTCGACTCCATAGAGAATAATAAAGTAGAATTATAGTGCTCCAAAAGAGAAGTCGACCCACGGGAAAATTATAATAGGAAATTATAATTTTTCCAAAAAGGACAAGTCGACCCCTCTGGAAAAGTCCATTGATCAGATTAGTATAAATATGATACTATCCTTATCTTTTGTCATAACAATTCGGTCTGAAATATCTATGTAGAAGCCACAACAAAGGGGTCCATTCTGAGGCTTCAAAGGGGCACATTCTAAGGCAAAAAAGGAGCCTATTCTGAGGCAGTGAAGAGGTTAAGTCTTAGGCAAATCTGGGTGCACTAGTAGTAGCATATATCTCTGTTCTTAAACAACATTTGGTCACACCTGTAGACAGTGTTTGGAAAACATATATTTATGTGCTTGAACAACAGATTGAGCACACCTATAACAATAGTCTTGAGGCAAAAAAGTGACAGATATAAGATTCTAATATATGACATTTTGAGACAGTGATCTGAGTCATCATTTGGATAGCAGTAGAGTTATCTCCTTGATAGTTATAGAGTGCATATATGAGAAAAAAATATAATTACTTGTTATTTGGGATTCTTTCTTGCTGGTTTACTTTACTAGATATAACTAGTTCATGGTTATATTGTATTGGCATTAATCTTCTCTATAAGAAAAAGTGTTGGGTTTTCTTCCCTTCTGTACAAGGGTTTCCCAGGATAACTTCTATGCTCTGCTCAGGGGTGGCACTTGAGTATGCCTATGGTTGGGTGGCAATGGAAGAGCATTGCCTATGTTAAAATGAGCAGACCCATAATTCTCTTTGTTAGAATTAGGGAAGTAAAGCAGAAAATTAATGTCTTTTAAATTTCTGTTATATAGAGCAGCACAGGTCTAGAATAAGTCAATATTTTAGAAAGAAATGAATGTAAGAGATCTGAACTATAGTATTTAAATCTGAAGAAAACAATTCATAATGAGAACAACAAGTATGCTTAAATATTTTATTTATTACAATGCTCATATCTGAACTAGAATGTTAATTTTGTTCATAGACAATCATAAAATATTTCTTAGTAAGCAGGAAGGATATATCTATAGGATTTCTAAATTAGATCTAGACTTAAACAATAGTTCTAAGTTAGATATAAATAATGTTAGATAGATCTAAAAGATTTCTGAATTAGATCTAGTCTTAAATAATAGTTCTAAGTTATATCTAAACAATTCTAGATAGATCTAAATGATTTCTGAATCAGATCTAGACTTAAAACAAATTCCAGAATAATCAAGAAAAAAATAGATCTAAACAAAACTATGTTAGATCTAAACTAGGATGGATTACAGAATTAGAAACACATAGATCTACACAATAACAAATTGATCTGAATCATAAAATAGCTTACCTCTTGATGTCTTACCTCTGATCAGTGAAGGAGTTCATGCCTTAGGCAAGGGATGAAGTGCCACTCAGAATATGCTCAGAAAAATTCTAGAGTCATGGATCTACCTCAAGGGTTAGATCTCTTTGCCAAGAGAATTATAGGACTTATAAACCACCAAAACTTCACACAAGTAACTCGAAAAACTCCACAAAACCCTCATGCATAAAGAGAATAGCTAGGAGAAGGGACGACTGCCTTAAGGATAACACAACTACCTTACTTAGGGCGTCACGGCCTTCACAAGAGACTCAGATGGGGGACGACAGTCTGTTGGAGAGGGTTTTCAAAGCAATAGAGGGATGGTTGGCTGGTAATTCTCAAGGAGAACAACAACACAACATTCTCAGCGGTGAAAAGGCACTCACCACATTTACACAGCAGCAATGAAAGTCAACACGAACCTGATAATGGATCTGCCACAAATAAAGGCATGAAAGTTGTCTCAAAAGGGAGCCGCTAACTGTTGCAAGAAGACCACAAACTATTGCAAGGAGGTCGCAGACTTGGCAAGGGAGCAATATGCCACACTAAGGAGGAAGATAAAATATTAGTGTATGAGTAAAGGGGGAGGGGTATTTATTTATACTTTTGGGTGAGGATTAGATAAAAGAAATAATAATAATAAAATAATATATTTAATTAATATAAATATTAATTAAATATATTTACAATTTTTATTTATTAAATATTTCATGTATTAACCCCAAAAATACAAAACACAAACCCCAAACAAACTTAAGCCCAAAAGCCAAGGGTGGAGGATTTAGGAGAGGTTTACACATGTCCATATAATTCTCAAGGTGACCTTTTTAACTTTATCATCACTGCATATGGGATACCTCCCTCATGTGGTCATGCCCACCTTCAAAGAGGGTCATACACCAACAACTTCCTGATTAAGGGCCAGGTTGCCCCAAAACATTTTTGGGGTCTTATCCACCAAGGTACAAGACCAAGGATCAACCCATGCCCCAGACATGGGTACCCTGGAGCATGTCCAAGGGGCCTAGAAATATCTAGGGACTTTAACTGCTTGGTCCCAGACCAAGAACCCCAGTCATATATTGGGGGACCTCTCAAGGGTATTTACTACTTGGTCGCAGACCAAGAACCCCAGTCATCTACAGGGGGGCCTCACAAGGGTCTTTTGTGCTTGGTCCCAGACCAAGAACCCCAGTCATCTACTAGGGGCCCTTACAAGGGTCTTTTGTGCTTGGTCCCAGACCAAGAACCCCAGTCATCTACTAGGGGCCCTTACAAGGGTATTTTGCCATGGCTCTAACTGCTTGGTCCCAGACCAAGAACCCCAGGTGAGTACTGGGGGCCCTAGTCCACAACTAGGGTCTTAAGTCATCCTCCAGGGAGAATGGTTGTTGCAGTTGCATTAAATTCAACACTCCCTCTCAGCAAGAGAGGCATTCTCAGCAACACCAAGCTTGTCACGAAAGTACATAAACTTAGTCAAGGATAGTGGCTTAGTCAAAATATCTGTCATCTGTTCTGCCGTCGGAACATACTGAATACTGAGAATGTTCTTCTACACCATGTCCCGGACATAGTGATATCTCATCTCAATGTGTTTTGACCAGACGTGAAACACTGGATTCACAAAGAGCTTTATACAACTCTGGTTGTCACAGTGAATGACTGTGGGTTCTAGCTATGCACTGAACACGTATGAAAGTAGCTTCTTAAGCCACACTACTTCTCTGCTAGCAGCACTTGCAGCAATGTATTCTGCTTATGTAGTGCTCTGGGCTATGGAGCTTTGTTTCCTGCTAGACTAGGAAATCATCGCTAAACCCAAACTGAAGCAATATCTGGAAGTGCTCTTTCGATCCACTGTACTGCCCATCCATTCTGAATTTGTAATTTATGAAGCATTACACATCCACTGGAAATGTATCTGAAATCAAAAGCTATAGTTCCCCGAACATATCTGAGAATATGCTTAACATCAATGTATACACACATGAACTGACTGAGGGCATTTTCCGCATAAAAAATGTTCGGTCTAGTATGTACGAGGTACATCAATGACCCAATGATCTATTGATATAAAGAGGGGTCTTCTGGTTCTGAATCAGTAACCTGATCTTGTAGTTTCTTTAGGTTAGAGATCATTTGTGTGGTCATGGAATTACAGTCCATCATGCTAAATCAATGGAGCACATCAACTGCATATTTTCTCTTGTGGGAGAAACATCTCACCCGGTTTCTGCCACACCTCTAAGCTCATAAAGTAATGTAAAAGACCCAAGTCTTTCATTTCAACTTTTGTTGAAGAGCTCCCTCTTAGTCTGAGCTATGAAAAATTTCCTTTCCTATAAGGAACAGATCATCCTAAGATAACAGGATGATTTTGGACAATCTTTATATAAAGATAAAACTCTTGGTGAACCCAAGACTCTATAGAGAGACTATCAATACTTTTCATACCAAGTTCTCGGAGCTTGTTATAATCCATGGCATTCTTTCCCATGGATAGCCTCTTGCTTAACTTCACTATTAAGAAAAAATATTAACATCTATTAGATGAGGTTTCCAAAAAAAACTGCGACAAAAGATCCTAATGGAATTAAGGATCTTGTCATAGATAATCCCTTCTTTCTGAGAGAAATCACGAGTAATAAGTTTGACCTCAATACAACCATCTGTTGTAGGCTTTATCTTATAAATCCATTGGAGGTTACCACTGATTTGTCACGAGGTCTTTGAAACACTGCTCAACATCATTCTTTAGAATTGATTCATATTCTTCTATCATAGCATCTTCCCACATTTCAAATGTGGAAGGTTTTGAATCAATCACAAGATTCAATTTAGCTATAAGGTCGAAATACTTATCTGGTTTCTTTCTTTCTTTGAAATTTTCCTTAGGTGTTGAATGCTTTTCTGCTTCCTTTAGTATTTTCTGGCACTGGGCTGGTTTCCTTTTAATAGAAAATTTCTTTAAAAGAAACTGATAGTATCCCTTGACTCTACTAAGCTGCCATCTTTGTTGTAGGTCAAGGTCTAGCTCATATGCAGGGACTTCTCCCTCTGAGTCTCATAAAATGTCTACCTCCCTGTCATGTGCAAATTGGCTCCCTCTGAACCTATAAGATCCTTTGGCTCTGTTCTGATGTCATATCTCTTCAAGATGTTCTTGGTGCCAACACCAATTTTAATATGAAAAGATGAGTCAGAATTCTTGAGCTCCTGTGTCAAGGATAATGGCTCAAATACAATCTAAGGACTCTCGAAAAAAGATATCTGTGGGGTTCCCAAAACAAGGGAAAAATACCCCAACTATCAAGATAAAATTGATGGACTCCTTAACCAAGAAAATAACCCAAGGTTACATGTTGTCTTTCATATCGGAGAAAATAGACCAACATATTGTTGGGTTTCTGAACCAGGGAGAAAGACCTAGCTTACATCAATTTAAAAAAAATGATGTGATGGGATTACAACTTCCTTGGTCATGTAACCAAAAACAATTTAGGTTCTGACAATACTCCTTTAAGACACGATTCATAAACATGATAGAGAGATAATCACAATTCTTTTTATTGCCTTTAATATTCACATACTTATTTCAAATTTAGTGATTAAATGAAAATGGTACATACCTGAACTTACCTTGAACTTGCTTGGTCTGAAGACACACACTGAGCTTTGTAGCCAGCTACCAGCTGCGGCTATCTGAGGCATCTTTGTTGTATGTAGTAACGGTTAGTTCAAGTAACTATCCTACTAGATTGATGTCTATGCAGGACCCCCTTTTATAAGGGTTTAGATCCTGATTAGAGTTACTTAAAATGATAAAAAGGGATCTAAAAAGAGGAAATGATCTCAAGGAATCTATAACAAAAAAACCAAGGATCCACCAAAAATAAAGAACACTAGCCTCTAGATTCTTCTAACATGAAATCTCTCTCAACTAGCATTTGTCACTTCACCAATAATTCAAACAAGTTTATTTGACATCCAAGCTTGCATTTCATAAGTGTACAAGAGAATAAATAAGATAGTCTTTCACTATCCCTGACTGAGCCCATTCTTTTAGACTTGTCCTAAACAACAATATGATAATAACATGTTTATTAACATAGTAGGCAATCAATTTGAGTTAATTCCTACAGGCTCTAAATCTGGAATAAACACCCTGGAATCCACATTAGAAAAGGAGTTAAATTAAATGTGATTGTCTTCTATTTGTGTTGTTACTCTTAAACCAAAAGCTTCCATTTGTCAAGAACCATAGTAGAGAGTTTATGGTTTCTTTTCTGGTTAAAAAAAAATCATCAAGGATGATTAAGATGCAAATTCTCAATTATTCAACAGGAGTACAAAGATCATATATTCTCTTCTCCAAACAGAGTCATTTGAAGCTAAGCACCCAATGTAAGTCTTAGCATAAAGCATA
Source organism: Picea sitchensis (assembly GCA_010110895.2). Taxonomy (NCBI): domain Eukaryota; kingdom Viridiplantae; phylum Streptophyta; class Pinopsida; order Pinales; family Pinaceae; genus Picea; species Picea sitchensis. The sequence goes on along the minus strand of SNQJ01S0015093.1, from coordinate 177,933 downwards.
TCATCCTCCCCCTAATCAATCTAAAGTGACCAACTATGAGAAGCTTGCACAACACTTTATCTGATGAAATTAGTTGTCAGAAGTACATTAAAGATGAGGGCAACAAGATTAACTGATGGCTGGTGGTATCCTATATCTTTCAATAGATAGGGAAATTTTTGTTGTAACTGGTTGTGGAAGTATCCAACAGTAGAGAGTAATTCAAAGAAGAGACAACCTTTGAATTTGGGTGTGTAACCGACACTATCTCAATGGTTTTAAACGATGAAGATATATGTTACATTTACAACCATTAAACATTTTTGGCTTGACTTCTAGCATTTAAAATTCATTTCTTGCATGAATCTCTGTGTACCTACACACTAGAGACAACTAAGATAGAAAATAAGTACTTCTGAACAACACAAACCATTGGGTAACAAAGACCATGGCTGCTAGAGATGTTTACTATGAAGCTATCATGGAATATACTGCTCATAATATAAGCGCTATCATAGCATTTGAAAAAGGAAGGTCATTTACTAACCCATTCTACCTTTCTTGAAGAAGGGTCCCATGCATCACATGGCACTCCATGTGTCCACCACTAAGTATATAAAGTAGCAACTTAAAACAATAAGAAACAACCTTCAGAAAGAAATTCAAAAACTAAAACTAGGTGCCCTTACAAGTACTCTTAAGAACAGAAAAACTTGATTTTACTGATCTGTAAACCCTATGAAATGGATCTACGCAGGCTCAAGTCTGCAAGTCTTGAGCTCCTTCCACGCCCTAAGCTCTGATACCATGTTAGAATTAGGGAAGTAAAGCAGAAAATTAATGTCTTTTAAATTTATGTTATATAGAGCAGCACATGTCTAGAATAAGTCAAGCTTTTAGAAAGAAATGAATGTAAGAGATCTAAACTGTAGTATTTAAATCTAAAGAAAACAAGTCAGAATGAGAACAGCAAGTATGCTTAAATATTTCATTTATTACAATGCTCATATCTGAACTAGAATGTTAATTATGTTCATAGACAGTGATAAACTCTTTCTTAGTGAGCAGGAAGGATAGATCTATAGGATTTCTAAATTAGATCTAGACTTAAACAATAGTTCTAAGTTAGATCTAAATAATGCTAGATAGATCTAAAAGATTTATGAATTAGATCTAGTCTTAAACAATAGTTCTAAGTTAGATCTAAACAATGCTAGATAGATCTAAAAGATTTCTAAATTAGATCTAGACTTAAAACAAATTCCAGAATAATCAAGAACAAAATATATCTAAACAAAACTGTGTTAGATCTAAACTAGGATGGATTACAGAATTAGAAACACACAGATCTACACAATAACAAATTGATTTGAATCATAAAATAGCTTACCTCTTGATGTCTTACCTCTGATCAGTGAAGGAGTTCATGTCTCACACAAGGGATGAAGTGCCACTCAAAATATGCTCAGAAAAAGTCTAGAGTCATGGATCTACCTCAAGGGTTAGATCTCTTTGCCAAGAGAATTATAGGACTTATAAACCACCAGAAACTTCACACAAGTAACTCATAAAACTCCACAAAACCCTCATGCATAAAGAGAACATCTAGGAGAAGGGACGGTTGCCTTAAGGATAGCCCAAATACCTTACTTAGGGTGTCGTGGCCTTCACAAGAGACTTGGATGGGGGAGGACAGTCTGTTGGAGAGGGTTTGCAAAGCAATAGAGGGATGGTTGGCTGGTAATTCTCAAGGAGAATAGCAACAAAACATTCCTAGCAGTGAAAAGGAACTCACCACATTTACACAGCAACAATAAAATTCAACACGGACCTAATAATGGATCTGCCACAAATAAAGGCCTAAATTTTGTCTCAAAATGGAGTCGTTGGCTGTTGCAAGAAGACCACAAATTGTTGCAAGGAGGCCGCAGACTTGGCAAGGGAGCAATCTGCCACACTAAGGAGGAAGAGAAAATATTAGTGTATGAGTAAAGGGGGAGGGATCTTTATTTATACTTTTGGGTTAGGGTTAGATAAAAGAAATAATAATAATAAAATAATATATTTAATTAATATAAATATTAATTAAATATATTTACAATTTTTATTAATTAAATATTTCTTGTATTAACCCCAAAAATACAAAACACAAACCCCAAACAAACTTAAGCCCAAAAGCCAAGGGTGTAGGATTTAGGAGAGGTTTACACATGTCCATATAATTCTCAAGGTGACCTTTTTAACTTTATCATCACTACATATGGGATACGTCCCTCATGTGGTTATGCCCACCTTCAAAGAGGGCCATACACCAACAACTGCCTAATCAAGGACCAGGTTTCCCCATAACATTTATGGGGTCTTATCCACCAAGGTACAAGACCAAGGATCAACCCATGCCCCAGACATGGGTACCCTGGAGCATGTCTAGGGGCCCTAGACATATCTAAGGAATTCAACTGCTTGGTCCCAGACCAAGAACCCAAGTCATATACTGGGGGCCCTCTCAAGGGTCTTTACTGCTTGGTCCCAAACCAAGAACCCCAGTCATCTACTGGGGGGCCTCACAAGGGTCTTTTGTGCTTGGTCCCAGACCAAGAACCCCAGGTGAGTACTAGGGGCCCTAGTCCACAAATAGGGTCTTAAGTCATCCTCCAGAGAGAATGGCTCTTGCAGTTGCATTAAATTCAACACTCTTTTGTAATTTGTGCTTGGTTAATCTTCTTGAGATCCTGGTTATTTATTGCAGTTAATCTAGCATTCAAACATTTAATAACTGCAATTGTGTAACTAGAAAATTTGAAATTCAAACAACCTTGATGTCAAATTATAAAGTTCTATGAAATTGGATTTTGTATATGTCATGGTTTAAAAGAAAAATGGTTTCTATAATAAACCGTAGTTACTAAATTAGGTTGAATATTGAAAAAATCACAAAAAATCAATAATTCAATTCAAATAGTGAATATTTCGGTGAACAGTATATGTGGTTGAATGAGTGGATCAAATTGACGGAAAATACAGGGTTCCCTAGTTTACCCCCACACAGATTTGTTCTTTCACAGACATAGAAATCTAGGGGTAGTACTTGCTTGAACACAGATACATAGATGCGGGGATCGCATGCAAGAAGAAGGAAAATAAATAGAAAGTAATTCGCGAATTTGAAAAAAATCCCAATTTTCAATATTTCTATGCAAAGGCCTTGAAAGCCGAGAAAATAGGAAAGGAGAGAATTTTAAATTGAAGTGTGAAAGTGGGAAAATTCGATAAAAAGTGGTTGCGGAAATTTTCTAAATACACATTTATTAGTCATGATTTGGAGAGGGATCTTATATAAATAAGTTTTGAGGCAGAGAAGGGTTTTGGAGGGAAGTGGTGGGCACGACTTCTCTTGGTAAATTGCACCTATAAGGCTCTTACATTATCCAAAGTTATTAGAAGTTATTCAAATTTCAAAATGAATGTATATATATATATATATATATATATAAATTTAAGATGTATACTATGATTTTTTTTTTGAATTGAAATTTTTTTATTCGAATTTTTATCATATTGAATTGAATTTGAATTTGAATTCAAACTTGATAACTATGTAATAAACCATAATAAAAAAATATGATAATGCTTAATAACAATAACAAAGATATTATTATCCATAACATTAAAATAAAATAACTCGAAAATATAATAATTTAATTGTTTTCCTTGGAAAAATTTGTAATTTCATTATATTATAAAACAATTACATACATAGATATATACAAGTCATTAGTAATAGCCTTGTGTATATTATCCAACAAGTTTGTAGTCCTGATCTAACGATGCATACACAAGGAATCATTACATCTAATATAAAAATCCTTATCGAATTTCACATATTTAGTCCCAAGGAAAAAATTCTGCTAAAACTTTTGCCCCAAAGATGTGGGTGTATCCCACCAGTGAACAGTAAAGTATCATGAAACATACAAACATCCCAATATTTACACAATAATTTTTGTCCCTTCCAAAAAAGTGCCAAGTTGATCTATTATCATTTACTTCGTGAAAAGGCCTATGATAGAAGTCATGGGTTCCCAATGCTAACCGTTCTTCAATATACCATTGTCCAAAAGCTAGTTGTGCGGCTTCTTTGGAAAGCCCGTCTGCCAGCTAGTTCTACTCCCTGTAAATATGGTTAAAATAAATGGAGTCAAATAAAATTTTTATATGAATCGGATCCTCTAAAATCGAAACAAGACGAGATATGTGGCATATGTGGACACCATTTGCCTAGTTGATGATTATTAAGGAATCACCAAAAACTTGTAATCTCTGACAACCTTGCTCCACAAAAAATAATAATAAGAGTTTTAAAGCCATTAATTATGAGTAATTGTTTGTGCCTGCCCCCAATCCCACTTTCAGTGTGTAAAGATGTGAACTAGACATATAGAGGCATCCACCCCCTCCACATAAATGATGATCGGTTGAAGCTGCCCCGTTGAAATACCCCCACATCTTGGAGCTTTCAAAGATTTCTTCCCTGATAGATCTAGGATGTTCAAGTCCCTCCCCACCTAAGTAGTACAAAGAATCCATGATCTCAATACTATTGGCAGCGACTCTAGCAGTTGGTAAGTATTCATCATGGAAAATAGCTATGTTCCGAGCAATCCAGATTCCCCGAGTTAGGATTAAAGGAAAATCCTTGATCTCATCACTTCCCCTCACACCCAACCACACCTGCAATGCCACCTCAAATGAGTTGTCATGCCAGCGACTGAGTGTAGTTTTCAAATTCCTAGAAACAGACCAAACTTCCCTCGCATAGGAACAATGCAAGAAAATATGTTCCACGGATTCCAAAATTTCTTTGCAGAGAGCACACCAACCCGACCCATTGAATTGTCACTTTTGTGAATTATCCCAAGTTGGTAGTTTTTTTTCTAGAATCGACCAAACCATAAGCTTCCCTTTCGTTGGGAAATGTTGTTTCCAAAGCTTCCTCCACCACCAAAGTGGTTCTCTATGTTGTACATCCACACTTAATTTATTATAACCCGCTCTCGGAATATATTCTCCACCCCCATCTCCATCCCAGAGTAATTCATCTTCTCTGTCAACCAGATGAATAGAGGATTCCCTTAGATCTTGTAAATATCTGTCCCAATGGATGAGATCCTCATCGAGGAGTCCTAGCCTCTACCCCAACATCCAACCTTGATGCCAAATTATAGTTTGAGTGGGATCCCTGACCTGAGCTAAATTGAAGAAACCACCATGATCCATTATAATCCAAGTCCCAACATTTAAAAGGTGTCCCTGCTTTCTACCAGCCCACGGATCCAAACCAAGACGAAACAAACAACTAGAGCCGACCCGCCAAACCAGGCTATACCTAATTAAATCTAAATCCTTTATTACATATTTCCATATAATAGATATACCCGAATAATTTTTGTTTGGGTCCCATATCCATTCTAGAGTAGTAAGAGGAGCGGTGTATTTCTGATATACTACTCTAGTCTAGAGGATAGAAGTTTTTATCAAACGCCGGGAACATTTTGCAACAAAAGCTTTGGAAAATAAAAATATGTTCTTCAACCCCCAACCCCCTAAAACCTTCGGAACTACAATCTGCTCCCACCTAACCCATGGCATAACATGTTTATACTTGTTTCCCTGCCACAGATAAGTAAAGAAAAGCCTCCTAGCCTTTTCCAAAATACCTTTTGGAAACCAAGATAAGTACATCTAGTAGATCGAGATAGCCTCCAACACTGATTTGATCAGAACTAAATGTCCAACCCTGGAAAACCACCTATGACTCCATACCTTTAGTCTTTTTTCTAATTTTTTGATGAGCCGTGACCAATCTGTCTTCCTATAGTCATTTGGTTTTAACCGAAAACCAAGATATTTCATACCCACGTCCATTTCTAAAACCTGAAAGGGAAGCTTAGAAGTAATATTTTGAGTCTCTCTCCCCCGGTCCAAAGATGAAATGGTAATACTAGATTTATGTTCATTGATTAACATACCGGTCGACTTTTTAAAAAGAGTTATACCTTCACCAAGTTTTTCAGTATCCCTTCTAGAACCATCACAAAATATTAAGATATCATCAACGAAGAGTAAATGGGAAATATGCAAAGCCGAAGAAATTTGTATCCCTCTGAAGGTACTTGTAGATTTTGCCTCATTCAAAAAATGACTAAGAATTTCAACAACCAATAGAAAGAGAAGTGGAGACAAGGGGCACCTCTCTCTAACTCCCCTATCCTCTTGAAAAAAAGAGGAGGTTGAACCATTAATCAAAATGGAGAAGGAAAATGTTGTAAGGAATCCCATAACCCAATTTGTAAAGGCCACCCCAAACCCAAGGTGTATCAACAACATCCAGATATATAGCCAATTTAATCTGTCATAAGCTTTCGATAGATCAATTTTTACAACAACCCCTTTGAGTTTTATTTTTTTCATACTATGTAAACCTTCCTGTGCAACCCCAATAGCCTCATGAATCTGTCTTCCCGCTAGAAAACCAAATTTTTCACTGGAAATATTTCTAGAAAGTATTTCTTTTAACCTTATGTTGATCACTTTTGAGATAATCTTATAAAGACAGTTGCATAAGGAAATGGGCCAGAAATCATCGAAGGAGGAGGGGTTATCAGTCTTAGGAATTAAAGCAATGAAGGTTGGATTTAATGGTTCATGAATATGACCATTTATCCTTGATTCTTCCACCACTTCTAAAACATCATTTCCCAGCAAATAATAGAACCCCAAATAAAATTCTATAGGCTATCCATCAGGACCTGGACTTTTACCCTTTTGAAAAGATTGTAAAACTTCCAATAATTCCTTCTCTGAGACCTCCTCCATTAAACACAAACTCTCTTCCTCTTCAAAAAAATGAGGGAATAACCTGGAAACTTTAACAATTTCGGCTATGGATGTCCCCTCCTGTTCCTTGAAAATATCCCTAAAATGTGCAATGCCCAAAGAAGCCAGACCTTCAAAAGAATTGACAACTTGCCCTTCACCATGTTGTAGTCCCCATATTGTATTTGTCATTTTCCTACCTTTGGCATATGAATGAAATAATTTGGTATTCTCATCCCCACAAGTAGGCCAACTAACACAACTCTTTAGTCGCCACAATGATTCTTTATCCTCCAGTAGTGCCCATCTTCTTAATTCTAATCTAACCAAGTCCTCTTTTTTTACACTGGAACAAAACCCCCTTCCATTTCCATCCTACCAATACAGAAGTGTCTGCTCAAAGTGTTTTAACTCTTGTTCCTCTTTCACTTTTTTCTCATGTGCCCAAGAGATGGTTGCCTACTTAATCCTTTTCAAATTTTCCAAAAATAGAATAGTTGCATGATTATGAGGATTAGGTTCAATGGGGATCCACATACTATGAACCAAGGCTTGATATTTCGGATCCTTTAACCATACCTCATAAAATTTAAAAGGACTAGGAGAACACCTAACCCTACCTCTCAGCTCCAATACAATTGGATTGTGGTCTGATTCACCGCTACTGGTAACCCATTGTTTGACTAGTGCCAAGGATCCGACAAGGTCCTCCACCAATAAAAAACGACCCAGTGGTTTGGCCACCCGATATTCACTAATCCTTATGTTCCTCCCATTCGGATTATGTTTTATTGGTTCAATATCCAACAACCCATACTGTTCCAAAATATTAATAAAGTAATTGGACAAGGGATCTGGGTTTGGACGAGGACCCCAGACCTCTGTCGCACCCAAAGAGAAGTTAAAATCCCCACCAATGATGACCTCCTTAGTAGAAAACCAAGAGAATTTAGCCAGGGATTCCCAATATCTCTGTCTATCGAAGTAAGGTCCATATACATTAACTAGTGTCAACGAACAACCCAAATCTGCAGAGAAAACATTAAGACCGATCCTCGATTCAAAGTCCCAAACCTGCTCACAATTGCACTTTTTTAATAGCCACCCAATAGCCAGACCCCCAGAGAGACCCTTTGCATCCACAACAAAAAATGCCCTGCCTAGAAGCAAAGATTCTAAAGCTATCACCACGGATTCACTAATCCCCAAAGTTTCTTGCAAAAAAATGACCTCCGAAAAAACAACTTCTACCAGCCTTTTAAGTGACGTTTTTTTTGTAGGGTTCGCTAGCCCTCAACAATTAAAGGAAAGGATTTTCATAAGGAAACCACCCCCCGTGATTGCTTTTCTCTAAGTGCCCATTCTATGAAGGATTGTCTACCTAAGGCCAGATCAGTCATGGCCCGATCTTGTGCCAAAAGTAGGTGGGACTTCCTCCCCCAACCTCTAATCGATAAAGGAGCACGAGGTATAGACCCCATACAACGACCCCCCAGCACCTCATCACCACCAACGCAATTGTCCTCATTTAAAATTGACTTGTTACGCAAAATATATCAGACCCTACTCCCATCAGTTGACGAGTTCCTAGAGGATGATTGTGAACAAAAGAGGGGAAGGGGCCCAATCCAGTCCAGAGGGGAAAGAGGCAAGGAGTAAACAAACTCTGTAGCAATGGGTAATCCCAAGGAGGAAAAACCATAAGTGCCTACAACCTCTTCAATACTCAAAGGGGAAGAAAACAATAATTCACAAGTAATTCCTGATTCCTTCAAACCCACAGAAGAAGCCACGAGAGTGATTAGTGGAGGAGGGTAATAATCCCTAGCATTAGGAACCTTACAAATAATTGCAACTATACTCAATAAAAGAGGGCAGGTCGAGAGCCCCAAAGGAGAAATCTCAGAAACCCCCAATCCCCCTGACGGAAAGAAAGTAATAGAGTTTATAAAAGAGATAATCATTAAATTATTAGTCGACAACTTACCCGACAACACTAATGACCTTGAGCTAGAATTTGTTTTTGTCGTCTGATCCTTAGACAATCCCGTGTCTTTGCATATCAGGACAGTTCCCGTGGTATTCGTGGTGGTCCACCTCTTGCCCTTTCTAGTAACATGAACCTTTTCCACCTCCACTAATGCTCCACCCTCCACCATTGTCTCCATATCTGCCTCGCCTCGCCTCAACATGAATATCATCACCCTCAAAGCCCTGAAGCTTCCCCATGAATGACAATTTACAATCTGCAACCCCATTCCCATAAACATGGCACCTATGACATCTTAAAGGTATGCCTTCATAGTCCAAAGGCTAGATAAAAGATCAAGTCGTCATCTCAATATTTAACTCCTGAAGTAACCCCAGCCGAAGATCCAGTCTCACCAAAATCTTGTTCACTGACATCAAACCAATCTCTTCAAAAGACATATTTTCTTCAATGTAGTTTCCCAATTTATTCCCAATGGATGCAAACCAAACATGATTCCAATTTTGCATAGGGAGGCTCGGTAAATGTACCCAGATGGGTACCACATCCACCCGCTCCCGCTTTGCATCAAAGTTTGGAGTCCACCGTTTAAGAACAATTGGCATCCCTGCCATGCTCCTGATTTTCGACAAAACCCAGGTCATGTCTTCCTTGTTAGAGAATAATAAATCAAACCAACCCCTAGCCAGAATTTGTATATTATGGGATCTTGAAATATTGTTCCCCCAGGTAGTAGCAACCCAAGTCATCAAAAAATCAGCCCCTAAATGTTTTCCCCGTGCCCTACCCACCACCACCAACCCGGAGAATTCTACTACTCTATCCATATCAATGCTTTCTCCGAACATCAGGATTTCCGAACTAATCTGGTCTTGAGCACACTGCGAACCTTTGTGCATAGAGGAATTTTCCCCCCCATATCCTTTTTCCCCTTTGTGGACCCCTCCCTAGAAAAACCTTGAGTTCTATTTTTGTACTGTGGTGGTTTAGGATCCTCGACAACCTTGTCCTCCCCTCCGTCCCTATGAAAAAAAACCCCCACCTTCACTACAACCTCCAGAAAAACCCCAGCGTCAATGAGTACCTCTGACAGTGAGAAAGGAACATTGAGGTGGACTCCAAGTATTCCTTCTGATGTAAACCCCAGTTGTCCCCATCGTAGAGAGCCCAGGCTCGGCACCACTGCACCCCAAACCACCCTCAATCAGTGTCAGAAAAACATCCAAACCCTGTCCCAGACTTGTCAAAAAAGCCTTAGTAAACCCACCAACAAGTTCCGAAGAAAGAACCAAACCTTCCAAAAGAGACAAATTAGACTTTTTCAAAATCTCTGAACCCGGAACTGTCGACAACAATGACACCAAACCCACTGAACCCACTACCAAAAACTCCCCCGATTCACTAACAGATAGCATTGGGTCCTCTGCCAAAAGATTCCCCCACTCCCCTCTAGTCTTCGACAACACATCCGGTTCCTTAGTCGTCGACATGCATGAGTAATGAGTGTGAAGGTAAGTTCTTCAAGGGATTTTGAAGTAGTCTTCCCCAATACCCCAACTCCCCTTCAAAAAGACTCGCTAGTCCAAATTAGATTTGGTCCGCGACCGAGGCCCCACTCATGAACCAACAAACTGCAACACAGTGATACCTGTGTGAAACCCTGGCATGCTCCATCGCTCCCTTCTGACCCCTCTATAATAATTTAATTTATTTTAATTTTTAATAAATTTACCGGATATTAATAATAAGATTCAAAACTAGTCTTTAATATGTGTGACGCAATGTTTTTTAATTAAGAGCAATACCAACAATATTCTAACCCTTGACCATCTATTACTCGTTGAAATATAGGAATATAAGTTCAAAAAATAAAAATAATATAACTTGTAACTTTACATCCCATTGCAAAGATAATATTAAAGGTGCATTATTAAGAATTTTGAAAAACATTACTCAAAACTATCACCTTAAGTATTTTTACTCATAAGAGTTTATTAATCTTATTATTCACTCAACACAATGTAACCCTTATTTTTCCCTTCCTTGCGGCTGCTGGGACTAATAGTAATCAATTTTTCAATGTTTTATTACTCTGCCACGGTAACCAATGGCTTTAACCAAAGTTTAATGAATGTCATGTAAATTTTTAACGCCTATTTAGATTTTAGTTCAAAGTTTTAGCTTTGAGTCCTTATTTGGCCTCTTCCCGAGACACAGAGCTAATTTTAGTGAAACAAACTTAGGATACATTACATGCATTGACATATATTGATAGCGTATATAGAAAAAGTGGATTAATGATAGGTTTGAATTAAGCATTAGTTCAAAACATTTAATGTTTAGAACTATAAAAAGTCCATAGCCCATAGTAGATATCACATATTTGTTTATTACATCCCCTGTGGATTAATATGCAACAACTGTGTGGCGTCACATGCAGCAACTAATTCACCAGGTGTGTAAGTGTGGGACATGAAACCTGGCTATAAGAAAACTGTGATATGACAAGACAATATGTATGTCATTTGTGGAGGCCTTCATTTCAAGTCTTCCTCCAATTACAACCCCAATGACAAGACAACTGTTAAGATAGAAACATCGAAGAAAGTCCGGTATTTATGAACAATATTCTTCGCTTTGAATTTGAGCGATAACATAACTTTGCATCATGTGCCTTGGATATTACTCCTATAACTCCAGGGAAACTAAGCGATTTATGGCCCCCTCCCTGTCAGAGAAACAACAATAGCTCAATGTTTGTTTTTTACATTGGAGGTTGCGTTCAACCAACGAAAACTTGAGGCGACAGTGCATCTGGTGCGTTTGGTGCTGCTAGAAAGAGAAGCCTTCTATTATTTACACCAATTGGCAACAATGCTTCAACTTCCTCCCACTTCTCGATTTCTTCCACAAGGATTCACGTAATTGTTCACCCCATCTTTGTCGGATATCAGAAACAAGGTTTATATGCCATTGATCTGGTACACGTTTCAAATGTTGTGTTATCAGTGCACATTTTTGAAGCATGCAACAAAGGTCATATTTCTAAGGAAAACGTGGTAGGGATCATGAGATTTGAGCTCCCAGACACTATCTCTTTCCACGTGTAATAAAACATTTTTATATTTGGATTTGATAATATTTACTTTATTTACTTATAAGTTTATTTTGGATTTGTCAATCAAAGAATTTTCAATGGAATTTTGTACTCATAGCAAAATTATAGGTTAATTATGACCAAAAGGTTCATAGATAAGTCCAGAGATTCCAGTAGCATTAAATTCCCAAGATTTTACGGGATATGGCCACTGAGTCTATTGGTTGAAAGGTTCAAATTTCTAAGGCAATTAAAAATTCCTATTTCAGAAGGAATCTGCCTAGTTAGCCTATTTTCTGATAGATCCAGAAAATCTCGAGAAATCACTCCACTGATTTATGTCCCTCGCTCTAGCTGCTAAATCTCGAAAAGAAGATTTCCAAATGAGGCCCTCATCCCTCAGGTGAAACAAAAATATATGGGAAATCGGACGCTAACAATTATAACCACTGACAGAATCTCCTTTAAAAGAAATCCTCATATCCAACCCGGTCCCAAAACATTATATTGAGTATTATTAGAGCAGGATGCACTCGTGTAAGGTTGTTGGTGGCAATTGACAAGCTATGCAAGTGCATTAAGTGGCCTATTTCAGCTAGTAACTCTCCCACCAACATATTTTTGTCTAGGGATGACAAATAAATCAATAAATTTAACTTCAACTTACATGCACATTTTTGACATGTATAAGCATAATGTATAAGCAATCTTTACCCATTGCATCAAAACCAAACAACAAGCTTCTCTACCTTCAGTGCAGGGACTTGTTGCTACGCAACTCTCTTTGTTAAATTTTAACGTCATTTACTTCTTCATTATTGGTATTGGAGTGTTATTATACCGACAACCATTTAATAGTAAAAATATTATTTTTTATTATTTACTTTATTTTTTAAATAAAAAACATTTTTTTAAGAAAATAAATCAATAATAAATCAATTTTTATTATTAAATAAAAATTAATATAATAAAATAGTATAATAAATCAATATGTAGACAATGTACATTAAATATGAGTATGGAACACAATGTGACTTTCAAGGAGGAAACACACATTTCTAACCATTGAACCTATTCAAAAAATAGTGATATGATAATTCTTTATTCATTAGGACTCCTATGCATCTATATATCCAAAACATAAATTAATGTGTTTTATAATGACTATATTAATTCACTTCTATATTCACATATTCTCACTCATTATACTTGTGGACACCCTATTAAACCAAACCTATTACATATACAATTACTTTCATTATATATACATTTAATTCCATATATACCCTACTAAATTCATAACATATATTTTCTTTTATTGTATTTCATAACCATAATGCTCCAACATATTACTATATGCTATTATTTTTGGAAAAACAATTCCTATGTACCATATCCTTCCTCGAAGACAAGATTTCATTAAATTCACTTAATTAATGTGATTATCACCTCTATCCAGTAATGGTTAGAAGTTTCATCATGAAATTTTATATACATAAAATATGTTTTTTTTTTTTCTTGTAAACATACATATATAAATAAAAAAAAATTCAAAAAATGCAAATATGAAATTTTTTATCTTTTTTTAGTAGATATGCCTCCATCTAATATTTGTATCTCTTCCATGATATTACATTCTACCTCTGAGTTTGAGTCACAAAATATCCTCTACAAATTTAGCACTATATATAGAGAGAGAGAGAGAGAGAGAGAAATTCATAATTTCATTATATTAACAAAATTACATACACATATATGTACCAACTATTTTGACATAGCTACGAACATATTCTCCAACAAAAAGGGTCTATCCCCCCAAAAATATCGGCTAACAGACAAAAATGAGACATAATCCCATGACTGATACTAGTTTGCAAAAAGTAATATCCAACTGAAAAGACTTCTATCATTTAAGTCCCCACTAAGGTGTACAATATGTCAATATTACATTATGATCAATGATCCAATCAAAATATAGAAGTTCCTCCCCAACAGAGTAGTTATCCACCCTCAAATATCCAGTCGATCATGAAATGGTCTATGATAGAATCCCCGATTTCCTTCAGCTATGTGTTCTGCAACATACCACTGGTCATAGTTTAGTTGTGTGGCTTCTTTGGAAAGCATGTCTACCAATTGGTTCCTTTCCTTGTATATATGAGAAAATGAGATCAAATAAACTTTTAATACGTATTACATCCTCTAACAGTGGAAGCAAACGTGAGACTTGACATATGTGTTTCCCGATGGTCCAATTGATAATCACTAAGGAGTCACCAAATACTTGAAGAGTTATGCAACCCTTCTCTATAGAAAATAGTAGGAGGAGTTTTAAAGCCAAAATTTCAAAGTAGTTGTTTGAGCCAATCCCCAATCCCGCTTTGAGGGTAAAGTAATGTGAGAGAGTGAAATACAGACAACCTCCCCCTCTGCACTTTGACTAATCAGACGAGGAAGCACCGTCAAAGTATCCCCACAGGATACTAAAATCAGGAGCCACCTCTCTAAAGTCCCTGGGGTGAACCACAGTATCCCCACCCGACCCTGAAAATGATTTAAAAATCCCAATGCAAGTAATTGTCACCCTTTCAACCGAGAAGTGCTCATCTTAAAATATTTGACCATTCCGGGTGATCCAAATACCCCAGGACAGAATAAGGGGGAAGGCTCGATAATCCTATGGGCCACGTTCCCGCAATCAGGCCTTAAGGGCTAATTCGAAGGAAATCCCTTGTCAGTCCCAAAGAGAGGGCAACGGTACCCTATAAAAACCCCATACCTCTTTGTTAAAAGGACACTATAAAAAAAGGTGATCCACAATTTCTAAATGAGTTTTACATAGAGCACAACGACCTGGCCCGGAGAAAATACATCTTTGTAGGTTGTCCTAGGTAGGCAGTTTGTTTGCCAATATCGACCAAACCAACAATTTCTCTTTAGCCGGACAAGTATGTTTCTAGATTTTCCTCCACCACCAAAGGGGGTCCCGATGATGTAGGTCCACACATAAGTTTATATATCCAGAACACAGAGTGTATTCTCCGTCTCCGACACCATCCCAGAGCAATTCATCGTCCCTATCAACCAAGCGAATGGAAGCATCCCAGAGAGCCTGAGTGTATTTATTCAAATGTATAAAATCCACCTCTAGTAGTCCAAGCCTGTTCCCCTACAACCATCCTTGATGCCACATATCATATTGTAAAGGATCCCCAACTTGAGTGAGATGATAGTAGCCAACCAACACCAACCTAATCCAAGTCCCTTCAGGCAGAATATGACCCAACTAACACCCAGGCCACAGATCTAATCCAAGGTGAACCAATCACCCAGAGCCCACTCTCCACACCAAGTTGTTCCCCACAATATCAAACTCCTTAAGCAGCGCCTTCCAAATAATAGAAGCCCCTGACAATGATTTATTTATAGTTTGAATCCAATCTAGAATAGAAAGAGGAGCGATATATTTTTGGTGAACTACCTGTGTCCAAAGACTTGTAGTCTTAATCAATCACCAGATGCACTTTGCAGCAAGAGCTTTGGAGAATGAAAAAAAAAAAATTAATCCCCAGCCTCCCAGGGCTTTTGGAGTAGCAATCTGATCCCAACGANAATCACCAGATGCACTTTGCAGCAAGAGCTTTGGAGAATGAAAAAAAAAAAAATTAATCCCCAGCCTCCCAGGGCTTTTGGAGTAGCAATCTGATCCCAACGAACCCAGGGTAAAACTTTTTTTTCCTTATGACCCTGCCACAAACAAAAAAATCACAACTTCCTCATATTCTCCAAAATTCCTTTTGGAATTCAAGCTAAAGACATCCAATAAACCACAATAGCCTCTAGGACTGCTTTAACTAGAACAAGTCACCCAACCTTAGAAATCCATTGGTGACTACAACGCTTAAGCCTTTTTTCAATTTTTGTGATAACCCACCTCCAATCGGTCTTTCGATAGTCGTTTGGTTTCAATTGAAAGCCAAGATACTTCAACCCTTCATCTAATTCAAATACCCTGAAGGGAATCCTAGTGGAAATGAGTTGTGAATCCTCCTCGGATAAGTAAGATAGTGTAATGTTGGACTTCTGATTGTTGATTTCCATGCAAGTATCTTGTTTGAAAAGAAGAAGCCCCTCACTCGAATTTTCAATATCTTGCCTGAAGCCATCGCAAAAAAATAAGATATCGTCCACGAATAGTAAGTGAGAGATGTACAATCCTGGGGAAATTTTGATGCCTCTGAAGGTTCCAACAGACTTTGCCTCAATCAAGAACCAACTAAGACACTCAACAACCAAGAGAAAAAAGAGTGGGGACAGTGGAAAACCCTGTCGTACTCCCCTTTCCACTATAAAGAAAGAGGAGGTTGAACCATTGATCAAGATATAAAAGACATTGATGATAAACATGCCATAGTCCAGTTTGTGAAGGCTACCTCAAAGTCAAGGTGTATCAGTAACATCCAAATATAAAGCCAGTTCACCCTATCGAAGGCCTTTGAGAGGTCAATTTTGATGACCGCTCCTTTGAGTTTCTTACTTTTTAAACTGTGAAGACCTTCTTGTGCGACCCCGGTGGCCTCATGAATCTTCCTTCCTTTCAAAAATCCAAATTGTTCATTATAAATGTGCCTAGATAGAATATCTTTTAATCTGCAACTAATGACTTTTGAGATGATCTTGTGAATACAATTACATAATGAGATCAGACGAAAATCATCAAAGTAGGTTGGATTGTCTATTTTGGGGATTAAAGCAATGAAGGTGCTATTAAATGGCTCATGTTTATGTCCATTTTTCCTAGACTCCTCCACTACTTTCAATATGTCATTCCCCATAAGGTCGTAGAAACCCAAATAAAATTCAATCGCCCAGCCATCAGGCCCCGAACTCTTCCCTTTATGGAAGGAATTCATGACAGCCAACAATTCCTTTTATGATACTTCCAGCGTTAATGACTCTCGTTCGTCATCCTCCACAAAGCAAGGGAAGAACCTGGCATTTTTCACATTTTCAGCAATGGAAGATCCTGCCTATGCCTTGAACAAATCTTTAAAATGAGAAATCCCCAAAGATGAGAGACCATCAAAAGTATTGACCAGTTGACCGTCTCCCTAGGTAAGACCCCATATGGTATTAGTCAATTTTTGGCCTTTAGCAAAGGAGTGGAAAAATTTTGTGTTCTCATCCCCGCTAGCGATCCAAATAACACGACTTTTTAATTACCACAGAGCTTCTTTTTCAACCAAGATAGTCCTCCTTCGAAGTTCCACTTGTACTAGCTCCTCCCTAGTCTCCCTGGAGTGGAATCCCCGATCGGGATTGACCTGCCAATCCAACATCATCTTTTCTATATTGAGAAGTTCATTTTCCTCTTTTAATTGTTTCTCATGTGCCCAGGAGATAGTTGCCTTCTTAACTTCTCTCAAGTTTTCCATAAGGTGAATAGTTGCATGAGTATTATGTTCTGGACCTAAAGGACTACACAAATTACACACCATGGCTTGATAATATGGATCCTTTAACCAACCTTCAAAAAATTTAAATGGGATTGGGGTCCTACGAATCCTACTACTTAGTTCCAATACAATCGAGTTGTGATCCAATTCTGCTCTACTAGCAACCCACTAACACGCAAGGGTCGGGGTATCAAGTAGTTCCTCCTTCAGAAGAAAAATATCCAATCATTTTGCAACCCGTGCATCACCAACCCTCAAATTCCGCTAGGTCGGATGTAATTTAGTCGACTCAAGATCCAGTAGGCCATGAAATTCGAGAAAATGTGTGAAATAGTCGAACAAAGGGTTGGAGGAAGAACGAGGTCCCCAAACCTCCACCGCTCCCAAGGAAAAATTTAAGTCCCCACCCACAATAATTCCTTGTTCAGAAATCCAAGATCACTTTGCCATGGAATCCCAATAACGTTTCTGATCAGCATAAGGACCATAGATATTAATAAGCAACAAGGAGTGTCCCAGCTCAGCTGAAAACATATTAAGTCCAAGCCCTGATTCAAAGCCCCAAATCCGATCACATTTACAACTCTTGAGATGCCATCCGGTGGCAAGTACGCCAGAGCGGCCCTTTGTATCCACTGCCATGAAGGACCAACCAGGAAAAATTGTTTCCAAAGACCTAACCACCTGTTCACTTACCCCCATAGTTTCTTGTAAAAAGATGACATCTGGAACAATATTCGCAACCAATATTTTTAATGACGAATTTTTAGCCGGGCTCGCCAGTCCCCTACAGTTGAAGGAGAGAATTTTCATAATGATACCACCTCTTGGGGTTTCTTTTCTCTAAGCACCCATTCTATGGAATATTGCCTGCTAGAATCCACGTCAATCTTGGCTCGATCTTGAGCCAGAATAATATGTGATCTCCTACCTCGTCCCCGAACCCTACCCAAGAGGATCCTCTGCACCACAGCTATACAATTCCTCAGATAAAATATTCTTGTTGCAGAGTGAATAGCGAATCCTAGACCCCTGTGAAGACTGGGTGTCGAAATATGATTGAATGTTGGAATGGGAAGGAGTCTCACAAAATTTTAAAGAAGAAGGAAAGGAAGTATCAAGCCCCAAGGAGAAGGCTAAACCGTTAGAGGAAGGAGCCATCAAACCCTCGTCTACGGGGGACATAGAGGTGGGGAGGGCCTTAGACACACCTATCTTCCCTAACACATGTCTTGAGGGGGGAAAAGGAGTGCTAATCGAGGGAGGATAAAGAGCCCCAACAGGAGAAAGTGTACAAAAAGTCGCCTTAGGAAGGGGCAGGGGAAAGAGCGAAGGAAAACCCACTGAAGAAAAAGCATCCAACCCCAAAGTTCCTAATTGAAGCAATAAATCATAAGTAGATGAAGCAACCGAAGGAAAAGATAAATTTTTCTTACCCGACAACAGTAGCGATCTTGGGAAAGCCAGTATTGTAGACTTTTGTACCTTTGCATGAGCCAAATCTCGGTCGTCCAAATAAATACCTGCTGGAGAAGTAGAGTGTCGCCTTATGTCCCTATGAAAGTCCTGAGTCTGTGAAGCCACTGTAGCACCCCTGGAGACCCCAGATCCCCTAACCACATGGCCTGTCCCGTAGTCTGCTCCATTTTCCACATAACCTCGTAGCTTACCCTTGAAGGGAAGTTTACAATCTGCAATGACATGTCCATAAACGTGACATTGATGGCATCTAAAGGGAATACCTTCATAATCCAAATGTTGTAAGAAGGAACTGAAATTTGTCTCAATCATCAACTCCTTTAGTATTCATGGCTGAAGATCCAACCTCACTAAAATCCTAGCCATGGACATAAGGCCAGTTTCTTCGAGGGAAAAATCCACATCAATATATTTGCCCAATTTGTTTCCAATTGCCGAGAAACAAACAGGGTTCCAGTACTGCATAGGGAGACTTGGGAGTCGAACCCAAATAGGGACCACATCCACCCTCTCCCTCTTTGCGTCAAAACTTGGAGTCCAACGCTTAAGAACAATGGGAGTACAGTCCATACTCCAAGTTTTTGAAAGAATCCAACTAACATCAGTAGTGGCTGTAAAGATGAAAGAAAACCATCCCTTTGCTAGCAGCCGAATACTGGGGAAGACAGAGAGGTTAGATCCCCAAGTTTTTTCCATCCAAGAGCACAAGAAAGTAGTGCCCAGCCATTTCTCGCATGCCTGACCCACCACTGCCAACTCCGAGAACTCAACCACTTGATCCATGTCAATATCTTCACCAAAGACCAGTCGCTCTGAGTCGGTTCTATCCATGGCACACTGGGAGCCACAATTCATCGGGCACTTAGTAGCCCCTACTTCTTCCAATCGAACGTGACTACGACCCCCCCTCGAACAATGCATTTGGAACCCGGACAGGGAAGAGAAACAAAAGGGCCTGAAACCCTTACAGGAGAAGAATCCCCCCCAAAGAAATTGCCGACATTCACTACAGGCTCCGAGAAAGAACCAATATCAATAATAATTTCTGACAGAGAGAATTGTGCGCAAGAAATTACCTCTGGTAAAGGTTTTTGTTGTGTGCCCCAACATTCGTCAACAAAAATATCCCCAGGCTCGAAGCTGATGCAAGAAAATTCTCCCTATGACATACCCGAAAGGGGGTTCAGCCCAGGAACGAACCCCGACAAAGCAGCCATCGACAGCTCATAATCCAAACCACTCGTAAATGACAAAGAAAAAGAAGTGTGAATCCCCAATTCTATGCCAGATGTCAGTTTGTTTACTAAAACCTTTGGTTTCACCGCCTCGAGCCCCAATGGTTTTCCGCAAGGGGATTCTAGATCCACAACCCTAGGACTGCCCACCACAACACCCAAGTCCGACACAAGTCTCGCATCCCCAGTTGTCGCCATACCAGATCGTCGAAAGGTAGAAGAAGGAAAGAAACCCGCATAAAACCTAGGTACCAAGAACCTACCAACACAGACCGGGAAACCAGCCCCAAACCTGAAAGAAAAAAACCAGCCACGCCCCCATCCGTCCAACCCAGTGTCGTGGAAGAGGAGACCCTAGCTTCTAGCACCAAACCCTGCCATCGCCCAATCACCACCACCATCGTCCTCCATTTTCGTCGGCCTCTTCATATTTTCTATAAATGTTTTTGATGTAATTTAGCACAATGCTACAACAATATGTACATTACCTTCTATCTTTATGTTTGTGTGCATTACTTTCTACACATATAAAACATGTGATCAGGGATGATTTTAAGGATGGAAAATTATTTTAAAATGTAGAAACCTTGGCGAATCTTACTTATCCTTCATATGCCAACTATAAATGTTTGGCGATATTTTTGTAAGAATATTCAAATTTCTAAGGATTTTATATAGTTTTTATAAAATTTTGTCGATTTTTAAGATAAAATAATTTTATCCTATAGAATTTGGGCGAATCATTTTTAAAATAACGAATCTCATTTTTGGAAAAACCATGGAAAATTAGCCCATGAGCAAAATTTAGCCCCTAAAATCATCCATGAGTGATTTTTTTCAAAAATACACATATAAATATGTATTTTTTAAGTATGCAAGTTTCCACAGTTATCCATAATGTTAATAATTCTTCTGGATAAAAATTGTGTGGAGTTTTGAAATGTCCAACATTTCGAGTGGACACTCTACCCATCATTAGAGACATAAGAAGCTGATAGGTTGTAAAAGAGTACCAAGATTTGGTTATATAAAGGCAAAATATTGGATTTCCCTTAATGAAAGGAAATAGTCATTGAAATTAGGTAGGTGAAAAATTAGCACTTCAAATCTTTTATAAATGTTTTTTATGTAATCTAACACAATATTACAACATTGTACGTTGTACCTTTATGTTTAAAATGCAAAATATCTTCTAAAAATTTGGCACTTGATATTTTTTACACATGTTTTTTATCTAGGCTAGCACAATGCTACAATACCGTGTACACTTGTGTTGTAATTGTAGAATTGTGTTTCATAATCATTGCATAATGGTTCCTTAAAGTATGGTTGGGAGATAACAAATGTAGGAAAAACAAAGCCTTCTTTTGAGGGTTGTTGCAAAAAAGTTTATTTATGCATTTGCAAGTGTGACAATATAGGAGATGGGCTCTGCAACTGAGCGATTTTGTTGGAGTTATCTCCATTGGAGGCATTTAAAATTTCCCTTTGAACTGATATTGATTTCTTTCTAGAGAGTATCCTCATAGTCTTCACCAGGGTGGGTGTATTGATGTAGGTTTTATAGGAGCTCCTTACTTGTAGTTTTAGTTATAGTCATTTTTTATTTCTTCCTTTTGGGAGATCCGAGGCTATTTCTTCTCTGTCTTTGGTTACATAACCTTTTTCCGGTTTTCTTCCTGGTGGGGTCACTTTGTCGACTGATTGTTGGTGCTCGTTTGGAGTTATTTCCTATTGAATACTAGTCTGGGGGATCATTACCTCCACTATGCTCTTTTGGCGTTTCTTGGCTATTTATTATTTAGTTATTGTGGTCAACAGTGTTGGAGTCTTGGGATGGAGCATAGTGTTGACTTCATCTTGGACAATACTTCTTTAAATAATCTGGGGGAAGAAACAATATGGCTTAGGTTTAATAACCTAAAGAAGTCAAAACCAGTTGGTCTGCTTTCCAATGGTTCAAATCGTTTTTCTAAACTTCTTTCTGGTCATCCGGGTTTTGGCACTTCTTTCTTGGGTAGTAACCAAGGTTCCTGTCAATCGAACCATCCCTCTCAGGTGAACCTTCCAAAGACATTGACTCTTGTGGTTTCAGGTTTAAGCCTTCATCAGCAAGGCCGGGTGATTGCTCTACCAATCGAAGGGATTGACAAGGGGAAGAAGGGGATTGATATACATAGGGGTATCCTCTCTCAATCTCCATAGTTGGGGGTCTGAAAGAGGGTGTGGAAAGAAAATAAGAGGATCAGAAGGATGGTATTGGGGGTTGATGTGGGACTCAAGGATACGTGTAGACTAGCATTGTTTGGGCTGGTGGGGAGATTATCATATGCATATTTGGCTACAAAACCCTTCTCTGAATGGATGAAAAAATCTTGGCTACCCATCCTTGGGTATGTGCCTAAACTCCACTATCTCACCAAGCGATGGATGGGGTTTATCTGTAAAAGCCTGGAAGATGTTATCGTTTTGTTAAACAGATTTTGGGTTTTGGGAGGTAGTAGTCTGATGTTAAAGAGGTAGATGGTGGATTTTGATCCATTGACTGATCATTTTCATTGTAGACACTTATGGGTCCTTCTGCCATGTCTTCCGTTACATTTCTAGAATGAGGGGGCACTGATGGTGATTGGGGAATCTTTGGTCCGTTTTATTGCTCTGGACAAGTCATCTTTGGAAAATATGAACAAGAAAGTGGGGAGAATCCTTGTTGCAATAGATATTCATGAAGGCTTATCGGAGCTGATGGATATCGAGTGGATAGGTATGCATTTCAAATAGAATTTAGATTACCAGGGGAAACTCTTTAGATGTAGTTGGTGTTTGTGTATTGGACATCTTATACGTGACTATAGTGGCACGAAGACTGATGATTTATCTGAAGATACTTTACTACAGGAAGACCCCCCGGATTACATGCCGGAGGTGGATTCCCTTAGCGAGGTTTTTTTCCATTCGGTTGGTGGGAATGGTTTTAGTACAGATTTGGATTCTTCATTGGCTGGTAAGTTAAAGTCCTGATGTCCCTCATTTTTTCCCCCTCTTAATCATTGGGAATTGGAAGCCCTTGAAAAATTGAATTGGTTATCTGGTATTCCAACTATTAAGGATGTCAATGTTGCGGGTCTAGGTTTTTTCCATTCTCCCTCAGATTCATTGAAGGCATATGACCTTCACCCCTCATATTACCTAGCTTCGAAGCCTTGGAAGGTTCCAGAGTCCTCGGTTGTAGTCACGCCTGACTTTCCCTTTCCCGCATAGGTATTTTCTCCTTCAGTTTTCCAGGGACAGAACTTTGAGAGGATTCTAGATTTTTCCCATTCTCCTGGTTTAGAATCTGGGGTTCGTGAATGAGAAGAAGAGGAGTACTCTGTAAATCATGTCCTCGAGTCTTTAATTCCGGTTCTCAGGAGTAATTGTAACTCGACCAAGCTACCGATTTTCCAGGGGAAGGCTACTATAGATCTGGTTTCACAGTCAGGGGCATCCAGCTCAAAGGTTGCTTCGAGGAAGGAGGGGGGAGATTTCATCTAGTCTAGAGGACTAGGTTTACATTTATCATCACTAAAAACTTGGAGCGAACACAAAAAGGTGGCTCAAGGACCTCCCCAACCCACAGTTTCCAGTGAACCTCCCACCAATAGTGGGCCTCTTAGAGCAGTGAAGGCCTTGACGAGGTCTAAATAATGCTTTTGATTTCTCTAAATGTAAGACATTTGGAGGAACCCTCAAATTTGCCTCGATTCATCCACTATTGGATCAGAAGCACCCTGATATCATTTTTTTTCAAGAAACGATGTTTAGCGATCAAAGGGAAAACGATTTTTTACATTCCTTTCGACCGTCTTGGGTTTCTTGTTCTGTCAGCTTTGTTGGAAAATCTGGAGGATTGTTAGCTGCTTGGGATCCTTCTTTGCATCTTTTTTATTCCTTTCACACTCTTGGAGGTATTCTGCTAACTAGAAGGTGTGTAGTTTCCAACCGGGAGCTATCATTGTTTAATTTATATGGGCCTTGTACAAACATAATTCCTTTCTAGAAATCAATCGAAGAAAGTGGTATTTTGCGTCTTTCAAATTTGATCCTGGCGGGTGACTTGAATATTATTTTTTCTGGTGAAGAGGCTTGCGGAGGCTCCATGGTTATAGCTAACATGGATTATTATTAAAAATTCATTTTTCAGTCCAACAACCTAATCGACATTAAACTGGAAAAGTTGGTGCCCACTTGGAGAAATGGTCGGACCGAACAGGATGCTATAGTTAGAAGACTTGATAGGGTTTTAGTTGCATAAGATCTCCTTTCATAAGTTGGTATATACTAGTCTTGGGTTGAATTTCCTTTCGTTTCAGACCATGCACCAATTTTGTTTCAAATGGAATAGTCCCCGACTTATAAGAGATTCTCGTTCAAGTTTAATGTTGATTGGCTAAATGAGAAGGAGTTTTTGGATCTTGTTCATATGACGTGGAAGGAACCATTGTTCCTAAGGGAAGAGAGCAGATAGAGGAAGATTTTATGGAAGTTACAGGTCCTAAAAAAAGTAACAAGGTTATGGAATAAAGAGAATCAAGGAAAAAAAAAAAGCTAAACCGATATCTCTGGAATCTGAGATTAAAACTTTCATTGGCTTATTGGCAGGTGACCCAACCAATCTTGTTGTTGTTTCCTCTTTAAAACAAAGTGAGTCTGAAAGGAATTCAATTCTTAGGAGTGAAGAGGAGCTATGGCGTATCTGGAGCAGAGCTCTTTGATTATCAAGCGGGGATAATAACACTAGATACTTTCATAAGGTGGAAAATCATAACAGGATAAAAAATCATATTTGGGGGATCGAATTAGGAGTTGGAGTTTTGGTTAGCGAGCATGAAGCTATTAAAAAAGAGCCAGAGAACTACTTTAAGAATCTCTACAAGGCACCATATACTCCAACGACTATCAACAATCAGTGCAAAGTCACAAAGATTTTCACACTGATGTTGGTTGAAGAGGAGTCCTTTACACTATTTTTGTCGGTTTCTTTAGAAGAATTGCAAGATGTTCTTGTACATTTCAAGAAGGAAAAGAGTCCAGGCTCGGATGGGTGGACATTAGAATTTTTATTTTTTTATTTGACTTGATTGGGGCTGGCCTTCTTGCAATGGTTGAAGAATCTAGAAGACAATGCTCTATTTTGGGTGGTATTAATTCTACTTTTTTGACATTAATTCCTAAATCAAATAATCCTAGGTCTTTTGACGACTTTCGCCCTATCTCTCTTTGTAATCTGTGTCACAAGGTTATCTCAAAATTAATTACAAATCAGTTAAAACTGTTTTTGTCCAGGTTTCTCTCTTACGAGCAGTTGGGGTTTTTACAAGGAAGACACATTCAAGATGTTATTGGGACTGCTAGTGAAAGTATTCATAGCATTAAAAAGAAGAAGATGAAAGCTCTTGTTCTGAAGCTTGATTTACGAAAAGCATTTGACTATATTGATTGGGTTCAACTTCGTTTGATTCTTCTTAAAGTGGGATTGGGCATTCATATGACAAAATGGATTATGTCATGTGTATCGTCTTCATCCTTTGTTGTTTTAGTAAATGGAGAGCCTACGAGCTTCTTCAGAAGTGAGAGGGGGGTTTTTCAAGGCTGCCCGTTATCCCCTCTTCTCTTCATTCTTATGATGGAGGGGCTCAGTCTATTATTGAAGAAATCATCGACGGAAGGCTCGATCTTAGGTATAAAAGTTTCAAGATGGACTAAAATCTTGCATTTTCTTTTTGTGGATGACATCCTCATCATGTCATCGGCAAGGTTAGAAGAGTGGAAGGAGATTAAAGTTTCCATTGAGTTATTTTGCAGCATTGTTGGCCTTATAGTGAACTAGACTAAGTCTATTATTCTTTCTGAAGGTCTCAGCGAATTGGAGTTGGTTCCTTTCAAAGATCTACTAAATTTTTCCTTCGGTGCCCTTTCGGATGGATTTAAGTACCCAGGGTACTTTTTAAAGACCGAACCTCACCGTGCAATTGATTGGGATTGGCTCGTTTCTAGATTTTCTCAGAAAATTACAAGATGGTATAACAGGTGGCTCTCAATAGGGGGTAGATACATTTTGACAAAATATGTTTTGGATGCCAATGGATTATGTGCCTCAATCTATCATCAACAAGATTCGCAAAGTAATTTTTCAGTATTTATGGAATGGGCAAATGACTCTTGCTAGTTTCATCTCTGCAGATGGGAGTTACTCTCCAGGCCTAAAATAAATGGAGGATGGGGGTTCCTTAATCTATATCACTTCAATTTGGCCCTGAATGTGGTTACATTATGGAGGTTATTAACTCAACAAAGTATCTGGCATCAGGTAATGTTTGACAAGTATCTTCATAACACTACTCTTTTTAATTGGCTTAGACAACCTGCTCACAATCTCCTTGCAGTGTCTACTATGTGGGCAAGTTTAGTTCGTTCACTACCCATTTTAAATTATTAGATTATCTAGAATCCGGGGGAAGGGCACCATATCTCCATTGGTAGAGATAAGATACTTGGTATGGGGGATGCATCCCTTCTCAGTCTGGAGTTGGTGGAGATATTAAACTCAAGCAGATCCTTTCTTTAGTGCAAGCGTCTAGTCATCAGGATACTGGTACCCGTGTCGAAGTGTGGAAAAACAGCAGCGATTTGGGACTATCAGGAGCGCTCGCAGAGGAGTGGAACTCTTACACAGTGGAATTAAACAAGGCGGGCGTCACCTTGTTGGGGGATGGTACCGATTCACTATTATGGGTTGGGGGGGATCTCTTAGGGGTCATTATGGGAAAAAAAATGTTATAATGTTATTCAATCTACCTAGAACCTTCTGATTCAGCATGGCTGGAAAGAAAATCTATGGAAATGCAATGTACAACTGAAAATCGTTCTATTTTTCTGGCTGGCAGTGGAGAACAGGATACTTACCTGGGATAATCTCCAAGCAAAAGGGTGGATTGGTCCAGGCATTTGCCTTCTGTGAAAGCAGCACGAGGAAGACATACCTCATCTTTTTATTCATTGTTTCTTTACAAAGGAGGCTTGGGCATATGGTGCGCATCTGCTAAATTTGAGACTACTGTGGATGGGAGCCTCTCTCAATGAATCTATGAACATATGGATGGAGCATAATAGACTGATTTTTGAAGGAAAGACTCCCTCTTCAAGAGCAGCTTTTCACGGGGCTATTGGTGCCTTCAGGAATAAATCTGTTGTCACAAAACAATAGATTTTAAGAGTGAATATGATAAACAGGATTGTTGGTTATGCAGTGGCTTTTTTTTATGGAGCTTCGATGGCAGGAGGTTCCAGTTGTGGAGCAGGTGGAGTTGTAAAAGCTAGAGATTCGACGGAATATAGATGGTATTTCAACGGTGGGGAGGGAACAAACACCAAAGAAGAGTTGTTGGGTGCGTGGGCTTATCTATTTATTGCAAAGCATTTGGATATTCAGGATATCCAGTTACAAGGCGATTCAAAAGTAATAGTTGATTGGTTTAAAAATAAAGGAAAACTCCAGGCAATAATTATAGAAGGCTGGAAAAGGAAAACTAGTGAATTGGTTTCTACTTTCAGGGATATTACTTTTCAACATATCTATAGAGAGACTAATCTATTGGAAGATAGGCTATCAAAGCAAGCTCTGTTGGCATCGAGTGGAAGTCTCTTTTATTATCCTTGGGATGGAGAGTCGGTTGGAACTGTCCAAGATTTTGACATTTTTTAATATCGGGGTCTATCTTGGGATTTTTGTATTGGGTTCAAAGCTAATAGTTGGTCTTGTTAGATTGAGGAGTATTTAAGTGTCATAGATTTTTGTTGTTTTGTTTTGGAAGTTCTAAGTCTGTTTATTTTGAAGAACTATTGGGAGTGG
>SNQJ01S0015093.1:45076-122520 GCA_010110895.2 Picea sitchensis | reverse complement strand
AATCTAACAAGACCAACTATTAGCTTTGAACCCAATACAAAAATCCCAAGATAGACCCCAATATTAAAAAATGTAAAAATGTTGGACAGTTCCAACAAACTCTCCATCCCAAGGATAATAAAAGAAACTTCCACTCGATGCCAACAGAGCTTGCTTTGATAGCCTATCTTCCAACAGATTAGTCTCTCTATAAATATGTTGAAAAGTAATATCCCTGAAAGTAGAAACCAGTTCACTAGTTTTCCTTTTCCATCCTTCTATATTTATTTCCTGGAGTTTTCCTTTATTTTTAATCCAATCAACTATTACTTTTGAATCACCTTGTATCTGGATATCTTGAATATCCAAATGCTTTGCAATAAATAGATAAGCCCATGCACCCAACAACTATGCTTTGGTGTTTGTTCCCTCCCCACCGTTGAAATACCATCTATATTTCGTCGAATCTCTAGCTTTTACAACTCCACCTGCTCCACAACTGGAACCTCCTTCCATCGAAGCTCCATAAAAAAAAGCCACTGCATAACCAACAATCATGTTTATCGTATTCACTCTTAAAATCTATTGTTTTGTGACAACAGATTTATTCCTGAAGGCACTGATAGCCCCGTGAACAACCGCTCTTGAAGAGGGAGTCTTTCCTTCAAAAATCAGTCTATTACGCTCCAGCCATATGTTCATACATTCATTGAGAGAGGATCCCATCCACAGTAGTCTCAAATTTAGCAGATGTGCACCATATGCCCAAGCCTCCTTTGTAAAGAAACAATGAATAAAAAGATGAGGTATGTCTTCATCGTGCTGCTTTCACAGAAGGCAAATGCCTGGACCAATCCACCCTTTTGCTTGGAGATTATCCCAGGTAAGTAGCTTGTTCTCCACTGCCAGCCAGAAAAATAGAACGATTTTCAGTTGTACATTGCGTTTCCATAGATTTTCTTTCCAGCCATGCTGAATCGGAAGGTTCTAGGTAGATTGAATAACATTATAACAATTTTTATTTTTTTCGTAATGACCCCTAAGAGATCCCCCCTGACCCATAATAGTGAATCGGTACCATCCCCCAAAAAGGTGATGCTCGCCTTGTTTAATTCCATTATGTAAGAGTTCCACTCCGCCGCGAGTGCTCCAGACAGTCCCAAATCGTTGTTGTTTTTCCACACTTCGACACGGGTACCAAGATCCTGATGACTAGATGCTTGCGCTAAAGAAAGGATCTGCTTGAGTTTAATATCTCCACCAACTCCAGACTGAGAAGGGATGCATCCCCCATACCAATTATCTTATCTCTACCAATGGAGATATGGTGCCCTGCCCCCGGATTCTAGCTAATCTAATAATTTAAAACGGGTAGTGAACGAACTAAACTTGCCCACATCGTAGATACTAGAAGGAGATTGTGAGCAGGTTGTCTAAGCCAATTAAAAAGAGTAGTGTTATGAAGATACTTGTCAAACATTACCTGATGCCAGATACTTTGTTGAGTTAATAACCTCCATAATGTAACCACATTCAGGGCCAAATTGAAGTGATAGAGATTAAGGAATCCCCATCCTCCATTTATTTTAGGCCTGGAGAGTAACTCCCATCTGCAGAGATGAAACTGGCAAGAGTCATTGTGCCCATTCCATAAATAGTGAAAAATTACTTTGTGAATCTTGTTGATGATAGATCGAGGCACACAATCCATTGACATCCAAAAGACCGGTTGTGCTTCCAAAAAATATTTTATCAAAATGTATCTACCCCCTATTGAGAGCCACCTGTTATACCATCTTGTAATTTTCTGAGAAAATCTGGAAGCGAGCCAATCCCAATCAGTTGCATGGTGAGGTTCGGTCTTTAAAAAGTACTCTGGGTACTTAAAGCCATCAAAAAGGGCACCGAAGGAAAATTTTAGTAGAGATTTGAAAGGAACCAGCTCCAATTCGCCGAGACCTTCAGAAAGAATAATAGACTTAGTCTAGTTCACTATAAGGCCAACAACGCTACAAAATAACTCAATGGAAACTTTAATCTCCTTCCACTCTTCTAACCTTGTTGATGACATGATGAGGACGTCATCCACAAAAAGCAAATGCAATATTTTAGTCCATCTTGAAACTTTTATACCTGAGATCGAGCCTTCTGTCGATGATTTCTTCAATAATAGACTGAGCCCCTCCATCATAAGAATGAAGAGAAGAGGGGATAATGGGAAGCCTTGACGAACCCCCCTCTCACTTCTGAAGAAGCCCATAGGATATCCATTTACTAAAACAACAAAGGATGAAGACGGTACACATGACATAATCCATTTTGTCATCTGAATGCCCAATCCCACTTTAAGAAGAATCAAACGAAGTTGAACCCAATCAATACAGTCAAATGCTTTTTGTAAATCAAGCTTCAGAATAAGAGCTTTCATCTTCTTCTTTTTAATGTTATGAATACTTTCACTAGCAGTCCCAATAGCATCTTGAATGTGTCTTCCTTGTAAAAACCCCAACTGCTCGTAAGAGAGAAACCTGGACAAAAACGGTTTTAACCGATTTGCAATTAATTTTGAGATAACCTTGTAACACAGATTACAAAGAGAGATAGGGCGAAAGTTGTCAAAAGACCTAGGATTATTTGATTTAGGAATTAATGTAAAAAAAGTAGAATTAAGACCACCCAAAATAGAGCATTGTCTTCTAGATTCTTCAACCATTGCAAGAAGGTCATCCCCAATCAAGTCAAAGAAAAAAATGAAAAATTCTAATGTCCACCCATCCTAACCTGGACTCTTTTCCTTCTTGAAATGTACAAGAACATCTTGCAATTCTTCTAAAGAAACTGGCAAAAATAGTGTAGAGGACTCCTCTTCAACCAACATCCGTGTGAAAATCTCTGTGACTTTGCACTGATTGTTGATAATCGTTGGAGTATCTGGCGCCTTGTAGAGATTCTTAAAGTAGTTCACTGGTTCTTTTTTAATAGCTTCATGCTCGCTAACCAAAACTCCAGCTCCTGATTCGATCCCCCAAATATGATTTTTTATCCTATTATGATTTTCCACCTTATGAAAGTGTCTAGTGTTATTATCCCCGCTTGATAATCAAAGAGCTTTGCAACAAATACGCCATAGATCCTCTTCACTCCTAAGAATTGAATTCCTTTCAGAATCACTTTGTTTTAAAGAGGAAACGACAACAAGATTGGTTGGGTCACCTGCCAATAAGCCAATGAAAGTTTTAATCTCAGATTCCAGAGATATCAGTTTAGCTTTTTTTTTCCTTGATTCTCTTTATTCCATAACCTTGTTACTTTTTTTAGGACCTGTAACTTCCATAAAATCTGCCTCTATTTGCTCTCTTCCCTTAGGAACAATGGTTCCTTCCACGTCATATGAACAAGATCCAAAAACTCCTTCTCATTAAGCCAATCAACATTAAACTTGAACGAGAATCTCTTATAAGTCGGGCCCTGTTCCATTTGAAACAAAATTGGTGCATGGTCTAAAACGAAAGGAAATCCAACCCAAGACTAGTATATACCAACTTATGAAAGGAGATCTTCTGCAACTAAAACCCTATCAAGTCTTCTAACTATAGCATCCTGTCCGGTCCAACCATTTCTCCAAGTGGGCACCATCTTTGCCAGTTTAATGTTGATTAGGTTGTTGGACTGAAAAAGGAATTTGTAATAATAATCCGTGTTAGCTATAACCACAGAGCCTCCCCAAGCCTCTTCACCAGAAAGAATAATATTCAAGTCACCCACCAGGATCAAATTTGAAAGACGTGAAATACCACTTTCTTTGATTGATTTCTAGAAAGGAATTATGTTTGTACAAGGCCCATATAAATTAAACAATGCGCTCCCAGTTGGAAACTACACACCTTCTAGTTAGCATAATACCTCCAAGAGTGTGAAAGGAATAAAAAAGATACAAAGAAGGATCCCAAGCAGCTAACAATACTCCATATTTTCCAACAGAGCCGACAGAACAAGAAACCCAAGACAGTCGAAAGGAATGTAAAAAATATTTTTCCCTCTGATCGCTAAACATCGTTTCTTGAAAAAAAATGATATCAGGGTGCTTCTGATCCAACAATGGATGAATCGAGGCAAATTTGAGGGTTCCTCCAAATGTATTACATTTAGAGAAAGCAAAAGCATTATTTAGACCTCGCCAAGGCCTTCACTTCTCTAAGAGGCCCACTATCGGTGGGAGGTTCACTGGAAATTGTGGGCTGGGGAGGTCCTTGAGCCACCTATTTGCGTTCACTCTGAGTTTTTAGTAGTGAT
Organism: Picea sitchensis; assembly: GCA_010110895.2. Lineage (NCBI taxonomy): Eukaryota > Viridiplantae > Streptophyta > Pinopsida > Pinales > Pinaceae > Picea > Picea sitchensis. The sequence goes on along the minus strand of SNQJ01S0015093.1, from coordinate 118,248 downwards.
CAATCTAAACCTAGTCCTCTAGACTAGATGAAATCTCTCCCCTCCTTCCCCGAAGCAACCTTTGAGCTAGATGCCCCTGACTGTGAAACCAGATCTATAGTAGCCTTCCCCTGGAAAATTGGTAGCTTGGTCGAGTTACAATTACTCCTGAGAACCGGAATTAAAGACTCGAGGAAATGATTTACAGAGGACTCCTCTTCTTCTCATTCACGAACCCCAGATTCTAAACTAGGATCATGTGCCATCGTTAAAGTAGGAGAATGGGAAAAATCTGGAATCCTCTCAAAGTTCTGTCCCTGGAAAACTAAAGGAGAAAATACCTGTGCGGGAAAGGGAAAGTTAGGCGTGACTATAGCTGAGGACTCTGGAACCTTCCAAGGCTTCGAAGCTAGGTAAGACAAGGGGCGAAGGTCATATGCCTTTAATGAATCTGAGGGAGGATGGGCAAAACCCATACCCACAACATTGACATCCTTAACAGTTGGAATACCAGATAACCAATTCAATTTTTCAATGGCTTCCAATTCCCAATGATTAAGAGGAGAAAAAAATGAGGGACATCAGGACTCTAACTTACCAGCCAATGAAGAATCCAAATCTATACTAAAACCATTCCCACCAACCGAATGGAAAAAAACCTCGCTAAGGGAATCCACCTCCGGCATGTAATCCGGGGGGTCTTCCTGTAGTAAAGTATCTTTAGATAAATCATCAGTCTTCGTGCCACTATAGTCATGTATAATATGTCCAGTACACAGACACCAACTACATCTAAAGGGTATCCCCTGGTAATCTAAATTATGTTTGAAATGCAGACCTATTCACTCGATATCCATCAGCTCCAATAAGCCTTCATGAATATCTATTGCAACAAGGATTCTCCCCACTTTTCCTTTCATATTTTCCAAAGATGACTTGTCCAGAGCAATAAAACGGCCCAAAGATTCCCCAATCATCATCAGTGCCCCCTCATTCTAGAAATGCAACGGAAGACATGGCAGAAGGACCCATAAGTGTCTACAATGAAAATGATCAGTCAATGGATCAAAATCCACCCTCCACCTCTTTAACATCAGACTACTACCTCCCAAAACCCAAAATCTGTTTAACAAAATGATAGCATCTTCCGAGCTTTTACAGATAAACCCCATCCGTCACTTGGTGAGATGGTGGAGTTTAGGCACATACCCAAGGATGGGTAGCCAAGATTTTTTCATCCATTTAGAGAAGGGTTTTGTAGCCAAATATGCATATGATAATCTCCCCACCAACCCAAACAATGCTAGTCTACACGTATCCTCGAGTTCCACATCAGCCCCCAATACCATCCTTCTAATCCTCTTATTTTCTTTCCACACCCTTTTTCGGACCCCCAACTATGGACATTGAGAGAGGATACCCCTATGTCTGTCAATCCCCTTCTTCCCCTTGTCAATCCCTTCAGCTAGTAGAGCAATCACCCGACCTTGCTAATGAAGGCTTAAACCTGAAACCACAAGAGTCGATGTCTTTGGAAGGTTCACCTGAGAGGGCTGGTCCGACTGACAGGAACCTTCATTACTACCCAAGAAAGAAGTGCTAAAACCCGGATGACCAGAAAGAAGTTTAGAAAAATGATTTGAACCATCGGAAAGCACACCAACTGGTTTTGACTTCTTTAGGTTTTTAAACCTAAGCCATATTGTTTCTTCCCCCAGATTATTTAAAGAAGTATTGTCCAAGCTGAAGTCAACACTATGCTCCATCCCAAGACTCCAACACTGTTGACCACAATAACTAAATAATAAATAGCCAAGAAATGCCAAAAGAGCACAGTGGAGGTAATGATCCCCCAAACTAGTAGTCAATAGGAAATAAATCCAAACGAGCGCCAACAATCAGTCGACAAAGTGACCCCACCAGGAAGAAAACCGGAAAAAGGTTATGTAACCAAAGACAGAGCAGAAATATCCTCGGGTCTCCCAAAAGGAAGAAATAAAAAAGGACTGTAACTAAAACTACGAGTAAGGAGCTCCTATAAAACCTACATCAATACACCCACCCTGGTGAAGACTAAGAGGATACTCTCCAGAAAGAAATTAATATCAGTTCAAAGGGAAATTTTAAATGCCTCCAATGGAGATAACTCCAACAAAATCGCTCAGTTGCAGAGCCCATCTCCTATATTGTCACACTTGCAAATGCATAAATAAACTTTTTTGCAACAACCCTCAAAAGAAGGCTTTGTTTTTCCTACATTTGTTATCTCCCAACCATACTTTAAGGAACCATTGTGCAATGATTATGAAACACAATTCTACAATTACAACACAAGTGTACACAGTGTTGTAGCATTGTGCTAGCCTAGATAAAAAACATGTGTAAAAAATATCAAGTGCCAAATTTTTAGAAGATATTTTGCAGTTTAAACATAAAGGTACAACGTACAATGTTGTAATATTGTGTTAGATTACATCAAAAACATTTATAAAAAATTTGAAGTGCTAATTTTTCACCTACCTAATTTCAATGACTATTTCCTTTCATTAAGGGAAATCCAATATTTTGCCTTTATATAACCAAATCTTGGTACTCTTTTACAACCTATCAACTTCTTATGTCTCTGATGATGGGTAGAGTGTCCACTCGAAATGTTGGACATTTCAAAACTCCACACAATTTTTATCCAAGAATTTTTAACATTATGGATAACTGTGGAAACTTGCATACTTAAAAAATACATATTTATATGTGTATTTTTGAAAAAAATCACAGTACATGTTTTATATGTGTAGAAAGTAATGCACACAAACATAAAGATAGAAGGTAATGTACATATTGTTGTAGCATTGTGCTAAATTACATCAAAAACATTTATTGAAAATATGAAGAGGCCGAAGAAAATGGAGGATGATGGTGGCGGTGAGTGGGCGATGACAGGGTTTGGTGCTGGAGGTTAGGGCCTCCTCTTCCACGACACTGGGTTGGACGGACGGGGGCGTGGCTGGTTTTTTTTCTTTCAAGTTTGGGGCTGGTTTCCCGGTTTGTCGCGAGATCGCCCGACAAATAGTGATTGGCGGGGTGAGTAAAGAGCTCAAAGCATCTTCGAAGAAGGTATGGCCGTTTTTTCCTGTTCGGCTAAATTCTTATTCCTTATTGGATTCCGTGCATGCTAAAGCTGAGGCTACAACCTTGGAAGACTTGAGTTTGGTCTCCATTGAATATAAAAAACATGATCCTGAGAAAATTGTAAGCAACCATTTATCTAATTGTGGGTTGAAGAGGTTTGAACACGAGTTTTCACCCTCGGATGACATTTTCCGAGGGGCGAGATCTTATGGGGAAGTGCTAGTTCGGATCCGATCTTTAGCACCCGAAGATATGGCCTCTGTATTAAAATTTCATGAAAACAGACGAAGTTGTCTTCCTGCTGTGTTGCGAGGAGGGAGCCCGGGCGCTTCTGAGACGAAACCGACGAATGATGAAGGCCCCAAAGAAACAACTTCTGGTTCAGGAAAAATCCATAACGAAGGGGATCAAACGAATAAGCCAGAAGCAGAGACACAAAATCCGGACCTGCCAGAGACCCAGAAGCCGGAAACTGAGACGAAGACCCCTGAACCTCCGAAGGAGCAGGACTCGGTCGTCACACCAGGAAAGGCAGCAAAACAGATCGGGGAACCCATCATTTCTGTCACACCCTTGTAGTCGACGCGAGGAAATATAGAAGAAGGATGGATTTTCAATGACGAGCTGAGGCCTATCAGAGCGGAAGAACTTCCTCCAAACGAGTTCTTCTTTGAAAAAAAGAGAAAAGCAGTTGTGAAAAGGGAGGTCTACCAGGACAAAGGATCGACTGCTAAAAAATTCAAAGTTATGACTGATGGAAAGAACAAAAAGAATGAGGAATTCGCCACAGAGATCGCAGGAACGCTGGGAGCGTATGCATTGGTGAATCAATTCTCGGTCGGGATGTTAAAAAATCAGCTCAAAAGAAAGAATCGCCTGATCAAGACTCTCGAAGCCAGAGTAGTTTCGGCCACAGAAAGTGCTAAAGGTCAGGTGAGTGGGGAAATAGAACTCGCCCGACTAGCCGATAAAAAGGAAATAGAAGTGCTCAAAGACAAATTGGAACAAACGCATTCAGTGATCCGAGACGTTCAGGTGCAGGCTGGTCAACAGAGGACTATGATTGTAGAGCTGCAGGCTCAGGTGGAGATCACTGAAGGTAGGGTGATTGATGTCGAGGGGTTTAAATCCCGAGCGACCCAGATTCGGAGCAAGATCTCTTCTGCACAACAGAGTTTGCTCGCCAAAATAGGAACAATCCGAGAGGATTGTCTGTTGATGCATCGGGTTTCCGAGAACCTGACTGACAGAGAAAGAGATGCAGGAGCGGCTCGGGTCGCCTTCCAGGAGGCGGTAATAGCCACGAATGACAGAGTTTCAGCAGGTTCCCCTGGACTCACTCTCCCAGAACAAACTAAAGGTAACATTTTGTTGAAGGATTGGGAGCATAACATTACCTTGGGCAAGGAACAAGCCCAAAAAGTGACCAATTCATTAGAAGAAGCCTACAATTCTATAGAGGGCGAGCTGTTGGGTATGGACACTGGAGGCGATGCCGAAACTTTAATACAAATGAATGTAGAATAGATCTTGCTCGATCTGAAAGACAAGGAGGTAAGAGATTTGGCAGATATCTCGCAGATAGACATGGTAGATATGGCTCGAGTTGATAAGCATTTGATCCAACCCAGCGCGCAAATAAGTGCCCTCGACATCATCGATGCACAAATGGGGGACAAGCTCCAGCAGTTAGCCCGAGAATGCTATTTTGCCGAAGCCAGCTGTCAAGCGGAACCTTCGCAGCTCGTATCTAAATTTGTGGACAGATGCATTGCCTACACTGAATCTATGCGAAGATGAGCACCTGGCACCAAGTGAAGATAGAGTAAGAGAAAGGGAGCGATTGCGCCCCTCCCAGTTGTAACCGAATTTGCGTAACCATTGAGAACCTAACTGACCTGTAAAGTTGTATAAATATATCACAAAACGAAATAAACAGGGATGGATCTTTTGGTATTGATTGTAATAGAATTTTACATTGAAGAAGTTAATATAAGCAAATCTGGAGATTCTCGATTCCGTCAAGACTGTGTTACAAGTTTGTTTCTTTGTATTTCATGTTTCATTTACGTTTCATTTGCTCATAATTGATGTGCTTTGTTATACTTTAGTATGACCACTACTATAACAAAAGGATTTTGGTTTTCTGTAGTCGTTTATTGTCTTTCCTCTGCACCGGCTATCAGCGGGTGTAAGACCAATCTGCACTTTCAGAATTCTACATATGTTCTTTGCTACGTCAGTTATCTTCTTACTAATTTTCTCTTCTGTTTATATGTGAGTTTTCTTTTTTGACAGGAACCTTGCGCTATATGTAGCTAAATGTTTTTCTCTCACCTCACACCTTTATATAAAATATAATACAGTTACGGGAAAGAGCCTTCAATTTGCATTTCCATTTTATTCCAAAAATCGTAAAATTCCGTTTATTTCGACCAAATTAAGACAACACTTAAATCTCTCTTTAAATCCTTTCCTGATCTTACTGTTCCTCCATGACTGTCCCTACAGCGACACAACCCAATATCGAACCCGGACTATCTAACCAAACACATATAACCTTAAATCTTTTTGACATAATCCTTAAAACTGCTAATAACCGGGATGAACTTGAATGTTCATGGGCAGCCATTGAACAAGATATAAATACTCAGGAATAGTTGGAAGCTAGACGATGCGAACGTAGAAATCTTCCCTAGTTTCTTGTACCGAAGGTTGACGTTACCCCCTTACCCATCTTTCACCTACTTTCGGATGCCTTGACACTGTACTTCCAAGCCTTAAGTACAGACTCAGGAACAACATGTAGCATCGTTTTTTTTCTGGCATGGTATGAAATGTGTCATCTTTGAAAATATGTCCACCACAACAAATATGGAATCACTCTCCTTCTAGGTTCTAGGCAATCCCAATACAAAATCCATACTAATTGCATCACATGGCCTTTATAGAATTGGTAATGGTTGATACAAACCAGTGTTCTGTTGTCTTCCTTTTGCATACTCGAAAATTATGCATTTTTTCACAAACTTTTTCACCTTTGCCTTCATGCTCATCCAATAGTATGAATTGCTCAGTTGTGCAAATGTCTTATCATGACCAAAATGTCCAGCTAAACCTCCATTGTGTTTCTCTTTCAGCGGTTATCTCTCACTGAGCATCTTGGTATGCAGTTGGCTCCTTTTGAACAATAATCCATCCTTGATCAAATATTCTGTCCATGGGTTTTTGTCTCCCAACAAAGGATTCTTACATGCCTCATAAGCTTCCTTAAAATCTGGATATTCTCGATACATATCCTTGAGGTGTTCAAGCCCTAAGGTCTCCACTTGGAATTCGTGTACAATTAATCTCCTCTTGCTCAAAACATCTGCAACTTTGTTAGCATATCTAGGAATATGTTTAATAATAAGAGTAAAATTCTACATAAATTCTACCCATTTAGCATGTCTCTGATTCAACTTTTCTTGCCTAGTAATAAACTACAAATCTTGATTATCACTGTACAAGACAAATTATTTAGGAATTAGATAGTGTCTCCACTTCTTTAAAGCTTGAATCACTGCATAAAATTATTTGTCATATGTGGACTAATTCTTATTGGTGTTATTCAACTTCTCACTAAAATAAGCAACTGGCCTATTATGCTGATTCAAGACTGCTCTGATAGCTACTCCACTTGCATCACATCTCACTTGAAATGTTTTTCCAAAATCTGGTAAAACCATAATTGGTTGTTCTGTGATCTTCTCCTTCAACACTTTGAAACTTTTTTCATATTCCTCTGTCCAATTAAAAGACTTGTGTTTCTTCTTCATAGTCTCCAGCATGGGTGTACACATACCACTGAAATTTCTGATAAATTTTCTATAAAAACTTGCTAACCCATGAAAAATTCTTACCTCAAATATGCTTCCTGGAGACGACCACTCTTTGATTGCTCTCACCTTTTCTAGATCCATATTCAATTCATTTGAAGAGATCACAAACCCAAATTATATGAGTTTTGTCTTCATAAAAGAGATTTTCTTCAAATTTATCAGCAATTTTTCTTGTTGCAACCTTCTCATCACTGATGTCAAATGGTTTAAGTGTTCTCCATCTGTCTTACTGAAGATTAGTATGTCATCCAAATACACTATGACAAATTTTCCTATGAAGTCTTTCAATACTTCATTCATTAATCTCATAAATGTGCCTGGGGCATTTTTCAACCCAAATGGCATGACCATCCATTCAAACAAACCTTCATTTGTCTTGAATGCTATCTTCCATTCATCTCCCTCTCTCATCCTTATTTGATGATATCCACTCTTCAAGTCTATCTTGGAAAATTATCTTGCTCCACTCAAACAATCCATCAAATCATCCATCCCAGGTAAAGGGAATATATACCTAATGATGATCTTATTGATGGCTCCGTAATCTATACACATCCTCCATCCTCCATCCTTCTTTGGACTCAACACAGTTGGCACTGCGCATGGGCTTAGGATTTCCCTGACTAAACCTTTATCCAATAACCCTTGAACTTGATTCTTGACTTCCTCATTCTATCTAGGTGTCAACCTATAAGGTGATTTTTTTGGTAAAATAGCTCTTGGAATAAGGTCAATATGATGGCTTATACTCCTAATGGGTGGCAATGAATGAGGTAATTCATCCAACACTATGTCAACAATTTTTTCTAACAATTCCTGGATTTCTTCAGGTAAATTATCCATAGACGTATTTGTAAGGATAACTCTGGGCTTCCCCACTATAACAAACTGCATTTCCTGCTCCTTGACTTCATTCAATATTTCCTTCCCACTCATGAGAAGTATATTTGAAACAACTTCCCTCTTTTGCTCTGTGTCCTCTATTGGAAAAAACATATGTGTCCTACCATTCTTTTCTAAGGTATAAGTATTCTTCCTCCCATCAAGAATAAATTTTCTATCAAAATTCCATGGTCTCCCCAATAAAATGTGACAAACATCCATAGGAATTAGATCACATAATATTTCATCCATATAACCTCATATTTTAAATTCAACTTGGCATTGTTGACTTACCATTACTTGATGTCCTTTCTACAACCATGATACTTTGTATGGGTTTGGATGTGTAGTTTTCTTCAGCTCCAGTTTCTCCACCATATCTGTGGATACTAGATTGTCAGTGCTCCCACTATCTATGATCACCTTGCAAACTCCATATTTCGACTTGCAAGAAGTTTTGAATAGACTTGTCCACTGAACTAGTTCCTCTACCTCCTTCTCTGGTTTAAGAAGAACTTTCCTCATCATGAGGTTCTTTTCTCCTTATGTTGCTTCTACTTCCACATGCTTATGTATTTCAGAAATGTGTGGTTCTTGTCCTCTAGTGTCTTTCTTATTCTCTGGGCATTCCCAAGACACGTGCCCTGTCTTTCCACATGCATAACAACTAATTTCACCTCCTCTGGCTCTTCCTCTTCCTCTAGGAAAATAACTTCTTCCTCCATGTTGTCCTTCCTTAGAACTTCCACCTTTATCAGGGTGACTATTTTGTTTTCTAGCTTCATGATTTGGTTTCTGGGACTTCTCTTTGCTGGTTCCCTTACCTCTGCTTGAATTTACTCCTATGTTTCATTGGCTTTTTTTTATGGCCAATTTATCTTCAGATTTCAAGGCTACTTGATAAGCATCCTCGAATTTACTAATAGACATCATGTTGATCTCCTCTTGTATTTCATATCTCATTCCATTGATATATCTGGTTGTTTTTTCATCATCATTCTCTTTCTATCCATCCCCAATGTTTAGTCTGTAAAATTCCTCAGTGTATTCCTTCACTGATAATATTTTCTGTCTCGGGTTCTACAATCTTCTGAACAGATTGATTTGATAGTCGTTTTGGATAAATTTTGCTGGCTACCATCCTATCCCAGCTTTTAATTTTCTGCTTGCCCTTGCATTTGTGATCGGCTTGCATTTCATCCCACCATAGTGTTGCACGACCCTTCAATCTTGTCACTGCATGCTTCACCATATTCTCTTCTCCGATATCTTCATAATCAAAGTACTTGTCCATAGCACGTACCTAATCCAACAATTATTCAACTTCTAAATTGCCTTCATACATTAGTACCTCTATTTTTTCTCTGGCTCCTATTCTTGAAACAAATTTCAATAAGCAGTCTTCTTCAACATCCTCTGCTACATCTCCTTCGACCTATATCTCTTCGCTTTCAACTTCACTGATATATCCAATGTTTGGTGCTCTCCTCTGCATTTTTTCCATGGCGTCCAGTCTCATTCTAAGTCACCTCATTTCTTCTTCCATTTTTGGATTTGATCTGCATCTTCTAGGTGGCATGATTCCACTGCCTCATCTTCTGATGTCTATAGATATAATCAACTCTTGATACCACTGATGATATCGATTTATCTCCTTTCTCCTTTGTCTATTGTCTGCAAACAAATTCAATAGCTCTGATACCACCTAATGCAGCCCCCCTACTCTCCCTCAGGCTATGCGACTTCCTGGTCAAGGATCTTCGATTCTGCGAGCCAAATTAGCTCTCTAAAACCTTGATGGTGTCACTTTGTAACTAAACACAGGCCCTTTTGACCTTTTGGTGCAGGTTCTATGGCACCCACAACCTCTCCCTTCGCGATGTTAAACTATCGTGTTTCAGGCGCTAGATCCTTTCCCATTAGCCCCTTCCTGGATGTGACCTTAGGCTATGACCTCACGTAAACATGTGATTACGAGGTGACCAAAAGTGGTTTGAAACCAAACCAATTTTCTCCCCACAATTCACTACCAATCGCCATGCTTCCTTTTGGCGATACCATGGTTTCAATTGCATCCGACTCTCATATTTTTAAAGTTTGAGCATCTTCTATCCTCGCAATCCAGTGTGACCGTTGATCTTGCAATCTTGCATGGGTCCTCTTGATCAATGACTCAGATATGCCTCCTTTCCTTCCTTCTCTCTGGATCATACATTCTCAGATCCTTACAATCTATCGATGCATGCCCCTTTCAAATCAACGGTCGTGATTTTCTTCACAATTCAGGTTTCAGAGTTTTCAACTCTCAAACCTTACTTTCTCCACAATGAAATATATCCTGCCATGTTTCCTCCTCAAATCGACGGCCCTAGCTCACTTTGGGACTTCGCACTTCAGAAATAACAACCCTAAACTTTCACTTTCCCCCAAAATTCTTTTATCTGAAGCTCACGATCTATTGATGCGTGTCTCCTGTAGATCGACGGATACGATTCACTTCAAGTATTCACCTGAAGGAATACCTGAAGTCCATGGATTTCTACTGCATGTCCTTCTGAATCTTAAGGCTACGATTTACTTTGGGTATTTACCTGGAGTCCACAGATTTATATTGCGTTTCCTTTTGAATCTGATGACTATGATTTGCTTTAGATCTTCGGGGTTCGGAAGTCTCAATTCTCAACTTCTCCATGCTCTCTTTTTCCTGGAGTGTTTTACCTGGAGTACACAATTGGTTGACGTGTGTCCTCCTATAGATCGATGGTCCCTAGCTACTTCGGCTATTCGGGCTTCAGGAGTTTCAACACTCCACTTTTTCTTCCTTCTTAAGCTCACGATCCGTCGCCATGCATCCCTCTGGATCTGATGGTCCAGATTCACTTCGGACTTCGGGTTTCGAGAGTTTCAACTCTCAACTGAAATGTTCAAAGTGATTTTTCCTGGAGCCTCATATCTATTGACATGTACCCCCCCTGTCGATCAACGATTAAGATTTACTTCGGCGATTTCACATCCTCCTTGTCCACAAACTTCCGAAGTTGTGGATCTTGCACCACCTATCCCTCTTGACGATGGACGGTCCCAAATCACTTCTGGACCTCGGGACTTTGGAAGTTCTCTCTCCTCCGCACTTCAAGAGACTTAAATCTCGCCCACCTTGCCCAGATCCAACAATCTGGAACGATCCTTCTCCCTCATGGATGGATCTTAACCGATAATTCGTGAAGTATTCAGACCTTCACTCCTTTTGAATATTTCTCCTCTCTATCCCTTCTAAGCTTGATTTCTTTGAGGATTTTGATCTCCCAAACACTCCTTGTATTCTTGGGATCTTGACAAACTCAGATTGAAGGATTTCTTTGAAATAAATTCTTCCTGCACTCATTGTGCTCCTTTGTTCTGGTTCTTCGACACTTAGTCGCTCCTTGACTCCGTGCACTCCTTTCACTTGGTCTAATTTCCCGTCGTTCCTTCTTAACTTCTCTGAGTCAATTCAAGACTCTGTTGATGCACTCCTTTCATACGAGTTCTTAGAAGAGGAATCATTGAAACTTATCCAATTTGTCACAAACTCATATGATCAACTATAAACAATCATACATAAACAAAATGAACTAAAACACACACATAATGCATCATTCATTCAATCACACATCAAAATGAACATTGTCCAAGGAATTGGAACAATTTTGTCTGTTCTATTCATTCATGAAATAAAATTACATAGTATTACAGTTCTTCACTACTTCTTTCTTCTCTTCCTGTCTGCTACTCTAAAACTCACTATGCTCTACTCTTGCGTCTAATACAATACAACAACAACAACTCTAAGGAGTGTCTCCTCGAGCTCTCCTCTATCCTTTATGTAACCTATCCTATCAGTTTCTAGCGGTTACCTACTTGGTCATATTACAATAACTATATGTTATTATCCAATAAGGGCTTCCACTCTCTATCTACAACCCCTTACAGTCTTACAAGACTTTACAAACAATATATATTTGAAAACGTTGTTTCCAAAATATCTCAACAACTCATTTTTCTTCTGAGTTAAATGTTGAATCAAAATTTTGTCATGATGAGATGTCATATCCCTGCTTCCACGCTTAATTCTTTGACTTTGAAGGAGATGCTCTTGCATCACAATCACACCCTCTGACGTTCACCTTTACGATCCTTAGATCCGGCTCTATAGTACTGTCACCTCTGTTGTATTTTGGTACTGTCACCCGGTAGCACTCTCCCCCACATGAGTTGTCCCATTCATAATTCCCCTTGGTACTTTGAAACTCATACTACTTTCACCTCCTAGGGATGGGAGTCTCGATAGTCTTATGCACTCCTGAGAGTAAGCCACATACTTATTCTCATCATGTTTCTAGATTTCCCAATGGACTCCCAAGTTATCTCATCATGGTTCTATTTGACTGCACCTCCGTAGTATCATTAATCCTTGATTTCATCCACAATTAGTTTTCCCATATGTCGATTTCCCTCCATTAATTTCCCTCATACAGAAACCCACCCATGGGGCCCCCACCCTCCACTCGTTATCTTCGCAACTTGTGCCCTCATAGGCCAAGACATATTGCACTGGGGCACCCGCTTCTATATCTATACACTCATCCCAAATTATTCTTTATTTATTTGGTAATTGTAAAAAGCCTTTGTTTCCAGCATTTACTTAGCTTTTTGTCGTCACCCTTGATGACCTTCTTTTCCTAGTAACGCAACCCATGTCGCCCTTTGTTGGAGAATCCACTCTCCTTTTATCATTCTGACATCGTTCATAAACCTTAAGTATCCCACAGTCCATGTACCCCTGATCTCTAAGTTTGTGCACTTTGTCACACCTCTGGCACAATTTAACCCCATGTCTAGTCGCCTCCCTGACACTAGATATAGTTTTACGATTGTTTCCAATCATCCTTCAAACATACCCACAACCAAGGTCAGTCTTGAGTCTCACCGCATCTTGACTTTGTTCATGTTCCCTATCATTTCTTGATCTTATCCCCGTGGATTTCATGAAGCCCTTTTCTTCTTGGAGTTGTGTCTCCCTTTATGTTGACATCCGCACAGTTTCCAGAAGGGTGACAATATCTTGAATCTCATTACCTTTACAATGAGGAGTCTCGGATGACACAGAGAACCATCATTGCTCTCTGATTGCGTTGACCCCCATAACATTCGACTTCAACAAAATATCATGTTACAGTGGGTCTTACTATGCGACTACTGGAGTTGTTTTATACCAGCTAAAGACCTATGAATTTGTTAGGCCATCAATGCCTATGAGGCATCGACACTTCTTACATGCATCCTTGCATCTTATCAAAGTATGTTCACCATCAAAATTTTCATCTTTTGTTATCAAACCACCCTGGAGGGTGCTGCAGTTACCTACATCAGCATACAACTTCAGTTATTGTCTTACATTTTGATTTCCATGACACGAGCATGGGGCATGCCTGCCTCGTTTGTATACATATTTTATTTTTTCTCCCTAGAGAATGGTTTGGGTCCCACAGTTTCCCCTCTCCCTCTGACAGATTTCTCTTGCAGTTCCTATCAACACTCTTCATTACAATGGCACTCTCAGTAAAAGAAACATTGATGTATTTAAGCTATATGTATGCTCTTAACCTCACACATAAGGGGGCATATATTATCACTGAATTTTTGTTCGCAACATTGCATGCAAATGGTTACATAAATACGATAATGCCAAACAACTATTAGTTCACCTGCAGCACCAAAATGCATTTCAAAAGGAAAAAAATATACAACTTGGAAAAAATTGACATGCGCAAACTCACTAAAGGAAGCATGCACACAATGCGTGGGCCAAAGAAGCCCGTAGAGTGCACAATGCGCCATATGCGCGACTGTGTACGATAAAATCCACACACTCCTATGAATGATGCATTTATGGTTCTTGTCGCCCCCCCAACCACTTATGGACTAGCTCCCAACTTGATTTGACCTTCAGATCTGAGATAAATCTGAATGGGGGGCTAGTCAAGGACCAAAGGGTGCCCTAAAAGGCCCCTTGTTCACACTAAGAACCAGTTGAATATTTCCTTGAATAAATGCTATAAAAGGAAGCCATGGGTGCACTAAGAAACCAAGATCTTCATAGTATTGTTATGCTACCTCAATTATTCTTTGAGAATCCTCTTTCCTCCTAGGAGAATTCTAGCATGATTCCAATAGGCCATTCCACTTACCTCTTGAGGGAATAGGCATTTATTTTCTTCATCATTTGCCATTTTTTCTTCCATTGTAAGAAGAAATCTCCATTAGGAAACTCAAGATACCTCCCAAGGAGGAAGAGGGGACTGGTAAGTCCTCATTTTTATTTACGGTGTTTTGATAACTAAAATATTTATCCATTAGTGGCATAATCTTGGTCATTGGTTGATTGTTTATGGTTCTAAAAGTTTCTTATGCATTCTAGTTTTATTTCCTTATTTTTTTTAGTTTGTTTAGTTGTTTATTTCATGTGTTTGGTTTTTTTGACCCATGCACTAACCTCTGTCTTGTTTAGTAGGCCCAAATAGGCATGCAAGTGCCCTTGTTTTTCTCACCCAAGTGACGAAAAAGACACAACACATAGTGCAACATGAATTCACCCAATGCAACCACGGTCTGTGGGTAGCTCTCAATAGATAAAACATGTCCCTAGGACATCCACTCCTTGCGATGCATCAATACCTGATCATGTGCACTCCTCACTTAGTGCGAGCACTTTTTCATGTTGGATGAGACCCACCAGACTCAGTGCCAACCCTTTTTCATGTTGGATGAGATTTTTCCATACTCAATGCCATCCCTTTTTCATGTTGGATGAGTTCCACCTACCACTCCCTCTAAACAAGGACCACACCAAGATTTTCCCCGAATACTCGAACCTAGTCCTTGACAACGGCTTGGTGAACACATCTGCAACCTTATCCTCGATAGTCATGAACTTGAGCCTCACTGCTCCCATCTATACCATATCCATGATATAGTAGTATATGATCTTGATATGCTTCGACCTGTCATGGAACATCGGGTTCTCTGACAACTTCATGCAACTTTGGTTGTCACACCAAATGCAAGTTGCCTCCAATCCGAGACCAAATAACCTAGACAACAGCTTCTGAAGCCATACTTCTTCTTTATTCATTGCACATGCTACCACAAACTCAACTTCAACCACACTGAGTGCCACACATGACTTCTTTCTACTGCTCCACGAGACCATACTAGAGCTAAGACTGAAACAGTATCAGAAAGTGCTCTTCCGGTCAGGAATATTGTCGGCCCAATCTGAATCTGAGTATCTATACAATCTAAACTCATGGTCAGATATATACCAGAGACCATGATCTAGAGTACCCTTAAGCTACCTCAACACATGTTTTTCTGCAACCAAATGAACATTCATGAGCTGCTCCAAATGTTGACTCGGGGTGTTCACAACAAAACATATATCTAGTCTTGTGTTCATCAAATACATCAACGAGCCCACTATTTTCCTATATAAGATAGAATCCACAATATTTGAAGTTGTATCCTGCAACAACTCAAGATTTGATACCATTGGGGTAACCATGGCCTTACAGTCCAACATCTCGAAACTCTTCAAGATTTACACAACATACTTTCCTTGATTTAGAAAAATCCCATCTAATCTCTGCCAAACTTCTAGTCCCAAGAAGTAGTGCATCATTCTCAAATATTTCATCTCGAATTCTGTAGCCAATTATCTCTTATATTCAATGATGAGATTTTTTGCACATGTTAGAAATAGGTCATCTACAAACAATAGTAGAATCATCCGTTCACCATTCTCAACCTTAAGGTAAAGGTTAGGATCTGCACTGCTCTTGGTAAAACCCAAGCTCATCAGAAAATTGTCAATCCTACCATAACATGCTTTGGGTGCTTGCTTCAATCCATATAAAGCCTTATTTAATCTACACACATGATTCTCCCTGTCATGTGTCTCGAATCCAAGTGGTTGCTCCACATTAAATTCCTCTTTTATTTCACCATTCAAGAAGGTTGTATTTACATCCATCTGGTGCACCTTCCATTTCATCATAGCGACCAATGAAAGTATAGTCCTGATCAAGGTATATCTTGCTAGTGAATAAAAAGTTTCTTCATAGTCAATCCCTTCCTTATGAAATAAACCTCAGACCACAAATCTTTCCTTATATTTTTCAATACTGCCATCAGTTGCGTGTTTCATCTTGTAGATCCATTTCAAATTCACCATAGATTTTTCCTTTGGTATGGGAACCACATCCCAGAAATCATTCTGCATAATGGAATGGTATTCCTTTTCCATGGAATCTTTCCATACTTGATTTTCTGCAACCTCTTCATAACTTGAAGGTTTTTCATCTATTATGTCACACAGGCATGCCACATAGCTGGAATACAGCTTCAGCTTCTTACTTTCCTTGAAATATTTCGCTCGGGCACCAATTCTTTCTGCATCTATGATAAGCTCTTGTTCCTAAATTGGTCTTCTCTTGCGAGAAGGTATCTCAATCGGTTTATGAGGTTCTACCATGTCATGATCCTATGGAATGACTTCCTCTAGTTCAACTACCTCTAGAACTTTAGGAACTTCATTCTCTTCTTCATGTGCCTCTTCTACATGAATCTGTTTAGATTTATTGAAAGCTGCATTCTCATAGAAGGTTACATCTCGACTGATCTCCACTTTTCGGTGACCAATAATGTATATCCTGTAAGCCTTCGATGTGTCACTATAACCAACAAATATGCCCTTCCGTACAGAAGGGTCCAACTTTGTCCTATTTTCCTTAGGGACGTGAATAAATACAAGAAATCCAAATATTATGAAATGGATGACTTATGGCTTCTCTTTTGAAAACATTTCCTTGGGTGTCTTATTTTCAAGCACCTTTTGGGGAATTTGATTCTTCATGTACATTGTCGTCTTCGCTGCTTATGCCCACATATGCATAGGGAGATCTTGATCATGGATCATGGGCTTTATTGCTTCCATGATTGTCTGGTTCTTCCTTTCAACTATTCCATTCTACTGAGGGTTATAGGGAGTAGAAATCTCCCTCTTAATCCCAACTTCCTTGCAATACTCCTTGAATTCTTTTGAGGTGAATTCACCTCCATTGTATGATCGCAAAGTATTTATCTTTTGCTCTGTCAAGTTTTCCACCAGATCCTTGAACTCTTTGAATTTTCCAAAAACTTCATTCTTTTCTTTTAAGAAATAAATCCAAGTTTTGTGTGAGTAATAATCAATGAAAGATACATAATATACATACCCACTTAGTAAAGCTGCCAACATCGGTCCACATACATCTAAATGCACGATGTCTAAAACTCCTTTGGCTCTGCTATCGCTATTGGGAAATGAGTGATGCACGTTCCTTCCTTGTGCAAATCCTTTGCACACACCATCTGGTTTTGATTCGATTTTTGGAAGACCTGTCACCATTTTTCTCAAAACCGGAAGATATTTGTAGTGTAGGTGAGCAAATATTCTATGCCATAGTTCACTGGTATTCACAATATCATGAACCATTGCAAAGTCTGAATGTCCTTTTAATTTGTAGATTCCTCCTTCTTCAACTCCAATCACTACTACATCGTCAAGGGTCTTCCCTCTAGGACACATAAGAACTTTACCATCAATAAATGCTACTCTAAATCCTTTCTTGTACAATGCTGAAATTGAGAGAAGATTCTTATTTAAACCTGGAACATAGAGAACTTCCTTCATCTTCATTGGCTTGCCTGATTTTAACTTGTAGGAAGCTTCTCCAACACATTTGATTGGATACTGATATTCATCACCCAATGTCACCTTGTGAGGTGAATATTTATGAATAAGTTTAGATAAGGAGTCTTCATAGCATGTCATGTGCTTGAAAGCACCACTGTCTATCAACCAAGTGTCACTTCCATGAGTAACAGTGCCTATGAGGGCTGAGATAAGAACATAATCCTCATCACTTGATTCATCTTTCTTTGCAACCTTCTTGGGAGGCTCATCATCTTCAATTGTGTGATCTTGATGCCTCTTACTTCATTTCTTATTATTAATTTCCATAATGAGGGGAAAATTCCTAACAAATTTTCCCAATTCCTGACAACAGTAACATATGATATTTGAGTTGTCTATTTGACCTATCTTAAACTTATTAGGTAAAGAATGTTCCTTCTTGTTCTTTCCTTTCCTGGTGTGGGTGGCTAGGGATTGATCTTCATTTGCCATATTTTCTTCTCTTGCAGTTGTCCTAGTTTCTTCCTGGTTACAATCTTCCCAAAGCCTACTGAACTTGGGAAGCTTCTTTCTTGAACAAATTCCTTGGATGAATGCATCCCATGAACTTGGGAAGCCATTCAAGGTAGTCATCGCCATCTCATCTTGCATTTTGATGGTCTTGGTTTGTTCGACAATTGTCTCTAGATTGAAAATGACTCCCTTTTGGGCTTCTAGATCTACAACTGGCTTCTATTCAGGCCTACTCTGATACCATGTTGGAATTTTAAATTTTCTAGTTACACAATTACAGTTACTTAATCCAATAGAAATTGTAGTAGGATCACTGAAAGATAGACAATAACAAATACAATAGAACATAAAGATGATCCTGGGAAACCCTCATGGGATAGAAAACCCAACAACCAAAATCCTCAATATAGATTCCTTCAACTAGTACAATGATGAATTATATTTCTCCAAGAAAGAACAAGACCAAAACACCAAAAGAACCAGTCTCCAAGACTTGTGTGCTAGACCCTCTTATGCACTCCAAGATGCACAAGAGAAGTGTGTGAGTGTGTGTCCAAATGATAGGAACCTATCCTCTATTTATACACAACAATGTCTATTAAAGAGACATGACTCTTGACCTAAGTAACCCATAAAACAGGTTCGGCTAGTCACAATGGGGATTTTTACAATTATAAGTAAAATATGAATAATATAATAGTTTATATTGAGCCAAATTGCACAATATAATTATAATAATCTTTTAAAGGTTTGACTAAATAAATATACAATAATATCTTCCGTAGTTACACCAAAAATATTAACAAAGGCGACGAGCTTGCATATATATATATAGTCCTCAAGAGTCATTCGATAGTTCATATATAATTGTGCCAGTCATATCTTCAATGTGTAGAGGCAACTTTAGTCGTACTCCCACCACTATCATAAGCTTTCCTTAAGCCTCTTAAAATAGAATATTAAAAAAAATAAAAATAAATCATTGTCAATATTGAAAACAATATTACAATTGTACTTTTAAGGTGGGATTCAATTAACCTAGAGTGTTAGCTTAATTGGTCTAGAGCGAGATGTAAGTTTTCTTTCTTGTTGTTGGTAATGGGTTCAACTCTCTCGATTCCCCTGGGGAGATGCCCCGTAATTAGGGTCAACAATTGACCCCATTTACATCCATGGAACATAGGGAAGTACTTAGAGCCCGTTTTTCGTGAGTCTCTTTCCTTGTAAAAAAAAAAGGTGGGATTCGACTACATGTTTTTAAAATACTATAAGTGTTATTAAATCTTATCCGTAAGGTATTATTTAAAAAAAAATTCCTTACGATGTGCAAAGCTTAAGTATTAATAAATAAAATGGAAGGAAAAGACTATCACAACTTAAAATCAATAAGAAGAAGGTCAAGGGTGGCAAGTGGGGGGAGATCATCTTTGATCTCGAGGGAAACCAAGAAATAAGATTTGAATGGAGCCTAGGCAGAGCATCAAATAATTAGGCCGAGGTCTTAGCACTTTACTAGGGGATGTAGTTCCTTGATGCAAAGAGAATTGGGAGTCTAATTTTCATTGGGGACTTAGTTGTAATTAAAAAATTGATGTGATTTTCATTGGGGACTTAGTTGTAATTAAAAAATTGATGTGCAGTCCTTCCTCTTCCATTGATGGAAAACTAGTAAGGCTTATCTGGAAAATACAAAAAAGAAGAATCCATGTACAACAACTTTGAATTAATATATAGCCATGTGCTATAAGGGAGCTAAATCAATAGGAATATCAACTGGCCAATATGGCCTCTTGTCTGGATGGTGGTGTCCTTAGAACCATATGGGTATATTAAATATGGGAAAGCGACATTCAAGGTTCTATACCCTCATGGTACCTTCACACATTTTTTGTTTAATGTTGAAGCAGACTAATCAAGTGCGAAGCAACATGCTTATTATTATAGACCTGGGATAATGGTTTTGGATGGTGATTTTTGTAGAATCTTTGATGGCTAGGTTTTGTGGTTTCTCCTCTACATTGTTTTGAGTGGAGATGAGCCTAATTGGTCTGCTTTGTTTTGGGATGTATTAATTTGGGTTTTGAATCCTTCCCCCTATCTTGATACACTTCGTCAACCTCAAATTTGGGACCATGGTGTTTGGTTGTTGAAGGATTTACTTTTTTTCCTTGTTGGAATCAATGTTGAATTCATGGCTTGGACCCTCCTGGACACTCCAAAGATCCTTAGAAAGCCATGTTCTCTTTGCATGGAAAACCAGAAGGTGAGTTTTTTCAATTACTGTGGAAATTGTTCTGTGATCGATAGTCTTTCTATCCTCTGTAAAAAATTATCGGGGGGGAGGTTGGAAAAGTGATTTGGTAGTTGTTATGGTAGTATGTTTCTAGTGCAATCAATAGTAGTTGGAAAAGATAATTTTCATGAGTTGTGTTGAAGTGATTTTAATATGGAAGATAACTCACATTCTACGTGATGCCCATTATGTGAGACTACTAACATTCAATGGGTTTCGAAAGGCACGAAAGTCTTATTGTAGACAATAGGACCTCAATTTTCTCTATGAAAGGTAGATTTCTCTCTCAAGAGGAACTCAAAAGAAATCAATATGCCTTCATTGTGGAAACTTTTCCTCGTTAGAAGACAAAAGTAGAATCTTTACAAGTTGAGTGTATCACCCTTCGACAAATGGTTTCGAATTTGGATAGAAGTTCCAAATTTATTGTTTCAAATGCCATATTGTCTATTGGATTAGTTATTGAGGAAGCTAAAGAAAATGACATTGTCTGGCAGTAGCATGGAGATGCGGAAATGATGGGTATGGACCATTTAGGCTATACAAAAGAATCATGAGGAAGCCAACAACAAGCATGCCTTTTCCTAGTATCAGATTTTAAATGTTATGCAAATTTTGCTTGATTTTGGGAATTTACCATAGAATTTACACCAACAATATCTTTTTAAAATCCTTTGCTAAGGATTCTTATGCCTTTTTTCGTAGCTAAGCTTCAAGTGTTTGGACAATTTTAGAACATCAAACTCTAGGTTAGACCCTATAGTTTGTGTATTATTTTGTTGGCCAACACAACTACAACAATTTTCTAATGCAAAATATCTTTGTTTTTGTTTAAAAAGGGGGAGGAGGTTAAACATTCTACTAATTTGAACGTTTATTGTTTTATATAATCAAAATCTAGACATAGAATCTTTGTCCAAACTGCAATTTTGGATTAATAAAATTGTTGCTTTTATTGCAAAAATGAATTCATCACCATCAAATACCCATATTACAAGTGAATTGTGTGATGCCAACATCAAATATCTGCAAGTCCATCTACCCAAAATTATTGTTGCCAAATTTGAAGCTAAAAATACTAATTTTCCTTCTCGTTAATTTAAGTATTTGGAAATAAACAAATTTCTAAAACCGTTAAAAAAAAAAAAAATACTTTAAAATTTTATATAACTAAAAAGTTTTAAATTTTAAAAATATTAAATTATTTTTAAATTTCCAAAAATTCGCCACTCATCTAAAAACATTAATTTCAAATTATTAAAATAAAACGACTATATAAATACTTAAAAAATTTAAAAACCACTTTTAAAATAATGATTATGTTTTTTTTATTATAAATTTAAATTAAAGGAAAAATAACCCTCTTACATATTTTATATAAAATAATTTTTTTTTTTTAATTTTTATACCATTTCGAGAAAAAAAAGTAGTTTTAATTTTTTTAAAATTGTATAAAATATAAATATATAATTAAATATTAAAATTAAATCTTTTAAAATATTAAATATTAAAAACAAATACCAATTTATGGTAAAACATAAG
This sequence comes from Picea sitchensis, assembly GCA_010110895.2. Classification (NCBI taxonomy): domain Eukaryota; kingdom Viridiplantae; phylum Streptophyta; class Pinopsida; order Pinales; family Pinaceae; genus Picea; species Picea sitchensis. The sequence continues at coordinate 96,254 of SNQJ01S0015093.1, read as the reverse complement.
CATAACTTGATTTCATTTTTATTGTAAAGCTAAATATTAAAATAAAGATTTAATTTTATATTAAATATTAAAATAAAAACTCAAGTTTAATTGAGAAACAATCAACAAAAACCTTGAATCCCCATTTAAAAAGTTTTATAATGGATTTGCTCAAAAGGTTATTGTATATATTTCTCTCTTGAGAGGCTTTGTGGCGATAAAGGTAGTCGGGAACGGTCGATCCTAACCATCCCACCTAGTCAAGATCAACGTTTCATAATTGGTCCTATCAACATTTAAGCATGGACAAAGAACTTCAATATAATTCACCGACAAACTTCACCATGATTTTTAGTGTTTAAGATGATTTACATTGTAAAAAGTAAATGAGATTAAACATAAACAAGAGTATCGAACCTTTTATTGATATTCCCAAAGGAGAGTAATGTTTATGTACTTATTCAAGGGGAAACCTCCACAATAATACTTCAATATAATGATAATCATTAACACAACATTACATACCTCTCTATTTATATAAATAGTGTATCTCTACCTCAAACCCTAACCACTAGTGGCCTCTACATTAATAATTGGGTCACGCATTTATTGAATGCTAATTATCTAGTGGGCCTTATTTAATAACTAATATAGTGGACCTAATCCAAATTATATTAAAAGCCCCCCACACATATCCTATCATTAACTCAAATGGGCCCTTAGACCCTTATTACATCTCTAGAGAGATCCCACCATTCCATCCCTCTTCAAAAAGTCTTTCCCATAACACTTACACCTATGACTTACATCCCTAAGCCAAGGTTCGATACATAAGTGTTACGCTCAATGATTATAATGAAGAGGTCCATGAAATTCAACCATAAGCCCAAGTCTCATGTATTGGTGCATGTGTTGACTCCCAACCATTGACACATGAAATCAACGAATGGTCGAGCAATTTCTTGAAGATGTTCTTTGTGGTCATATGGATACAAATATTATTTCAACCATATCCAAGGACCATCCATATAAAAAATATCATCTACATAGCAACATAATATTGGTTGTGGATCAAGATGGAATACTACCACTAAAGGAGATTTAAACTAAAAACTATTAGTCACAACCTAGTCATGACTTTCCCTAGTGATTTTCACTTCATATAGAAGAGTAGATTCAATAAAGAAAAGTTGAAAGTAGTTATTTTCACATAAATGAAAAGTGTTGATATATCATTCATCATAAGAATTTTATAAATTACACCAGGCCATAGTCCCCTCTGATGACCCATTCGATGATAATTCTATGACATGTCTATAGAATATTTATATATATTTCCCTTGTTTTTTTCAATATTTCCATCCATTCCATCTTGTGATTCCATTAGCATTTGGATGTTGTGATTTTAAACGGTTGTAACTGTTAGAAAAATAGGTGTGCTCGTTTCACCATCGATAATATAACAATATTGTCACCCAACCATAGGCACAAAGGCCACCCCCGAGCACCTTAACCTCTACAAATAGAATAATTCTGGAAGAAATCCAATATCCAAACAAGGTAGTGCACCTATCTCCAAGGCTAGCGCACCAAGAAAGAATAACCAAAGACCAAGAAGAAATTCCAAACCATAACCAAGAGAAAGTCTAAGCCAAAACCGAATTGCCAGTTTCAGCAGCTACAGCTGCAGTTGAAACTCCTCTCCAAACTTGTGCACCACTAGCCTTATGCAATTGTGAGAGTGAGGATGATAAATGAGCTCTAGCGCCCTCTATTTATACTACTCTATCTCACTTGACTAGCCAAATTCTCTTTCTGGAGGACAATAACTCAATATTAAATATTCTCTTGAGCCGACTTGTATCCTAGGCTTATTATCCAACGTTTTAGGGTTTCTCTTTCTTCGCAGGATATTATAGTCTTGTCAGAGGTTACACGTGGAGGTTAATACCTCCTATAGTTACCATAATATCAACATTCCCTCCTAACTAGGGAGGTATTAAAGGAAATGGTCTTGAGCACAAACAAACCATTCAACCGATAACATCATCATAGCCACACATGCTATCCCATGATCAAATCATGAGCTCCATCATCATTATCAATATCATTTGATAGCATCAACTACATCATCTATTGAATCCATAATCAATCTAGGTAATCGAGCATGATGTTGAATAAGTCACTCACTCCATAGAGTGATACAAGAACCATTCTTCTAATATGGACATATGTCCTGGAAGAATAATTGTCCCGGACCATTTTCCATAGGGAGAATGTTTGCCCATCAACATACTGACTATCCATCTAGATGGTAATCATATCCAACACTAGTGATAGTCTTTATGGAAATCAAAACAATTTCATTCAATAGAATACAATTGTGCCTATCCATAGTATTACACAACTACTATCCAGTGGTACACAACCACACCAAGTAACATAAGGCTACAAACCAGTGACACAGAGTCACAACCAGTGGAACACATCCACCAAAGTGGCATATAGCTATTGTCTAGAGACATATAGTCTCCATAGCAATCATATCATATAATATCAACCTACATAACAATATCATGATACCAACTAAGTCATCTGTGCCATTCTTCCACTCACATCTCTGAGATATGGAAGAGCATCTTCCCTCATAAACTAAAGCATTAACCATGGGATATCTGGACTATTCTTCCCAAGCATAGAAGAATAAATGTCCATGATTTATGAGCCTGGACCATTCACCTAACTAGTCCATTCCTCCGACACTAATCATAGTGAAACCTGGAAAGAATGATTCTTCCCTAGAGAATGCATGTCCCTGATTGTTGAACCTGGACCATTCACCCAACTGGGCCATTCCTCCGACACTAATCACAGTGTAACCTAGAGAGAATGAGTCTTCCCTAGGGAATGACTGTCCAGAACATTTCCTATGGAAATGTCTGTCCTACACCAACCTCCAAAACATACCATTCTTTGAAACTGCTTACAATTGTGAACTTCGAAAGAATGATTGTTCGATGAGGCAAACCATTCTACTTGACCACTGCTCAGAGTGACTGCCAAGACGAATGACTTTCCTAGACCATTCCCCCACACTGGACACAAGGGGAATCATTTTCTATGATACATCAACAATATATCAAACCATTTTCATTACGAAAATGATTGTCTGATTTGGACCATTTTCCGAACTGGAAAATGCCTGTCTGTCAAAAATCTCGAACCACTTTCCGCACTGGAAAGGAACTGGCCATACTGGACCATTTTTCAAACTATAAAATGACTTTCCATAAATCAATAACATATCAGTTCTCCCTCCCAACCTAGGATTAATCACTTCCTTTTCAAGTAAGGAAGTCATCTCCATGAGCCCCAACTTGTCTCTTAAGTACACAAATGTTTTATCTTGGACAAAGGCCTTACCAAAATATCTGCTATCTACTCATCTGTGGAGATATACTGGAGAACCACTTCTCTCTTCTGGACATTATCACGGAGAATATAATTCTTGATCTCAATGTACTTTGACATTTCATGGAACATCGGTTTCTCTGAAAGTTTCACATGGCTCTGATCATTACAATATATCATGGTTGAAATTAGCACCTGATTGGACGATCCAGAAACCAACTTACGGAGCCACATTGCTTCTGTACAAGCATCACAAGTTGCAATATACTTTGCTTATATAGTGTTGAGTGAAACCAACTTTTGTTTCCTGCTAGCCCATGACATCGTGGAAAAGCTCAAACTAAAACATATCCAAGTAACATTTATTCTGTCATCTGCACTCTAAATCAATAAATTCATGCAGTTGTATGTCATAATTTAAACATCCCACAAAACAAATATCTGGCTGAGTATTCTCCAAATACATTAACGATCCAATTAGAGTCTCTTCAACTTCTTCAGATCTGTTATCATGTGAGTTATCCATGGATTTGCAATCCATCATCCCGGACTTCTGAGTCACCATTCTGATACAATTTCTTTGTCATAGTAAGTTTTTGGCACACTTTTATTGTATATGATATACTCTGCATAAAGTTGCTTTAATCCATACAAGGTCTTCTTCCATTTTCATACATGGGTCTTTTTCTGGTATAAACTTCTTTCTCAATTTTCTTTATTGGGAAGAACATTCTTTTACATGTAAATTTCAATCCATGGATACTGCAAGAGGTATATCTAGTTTTCTGGAACAAGTCGTCATCATAGTCTTCTCCCTCCTTCTAGAAGAACCTCTAGTTCGAAATCTCACAAAGTTTCTATTCATAAGTATTTTTCACAATTTCTTACATACACTATTCTTCATCACAACTTCCATTCCTTCTGCTTGACTACTTCTAGTGGGTTCAAACCATGCTAGTAGTCTTATGATTCTCAATATAATAACTGGTTGTTCTGGATTTTCTTTTTGTCTTGGAATGTTCATGTTCTTCCTCATTTTTCTCTTTAATTTTGGGGTCCATGGAGTCTTCTCGAGATTCCATGCCCCTTCTTCCCGAAGATTCCAACTTCTTCTTTTCATCATAGATGTAGATGGACAACCAAGGATACTTAAGGCTTCATTTCTAAGAAGACTTCTTATAGAGTCAAACTAACATGTGTTTCTTATCATGTCTGCTACTTTCAATGGGGAACATGGATGCATACTTTATAATCTTCATGGATTATTCAATGGATCACATCATTTAGGATTAGCTCCTTGCTAATTTTGGATATGTGCATGAATGCATGCTCCTTTTTTGGGGGGAATTTTGTAATCATCTCCCTCCATCTAAGAGATTCCATGCTTTCGTCTGCATCCTTATTGCCTTCTACAAAGTGTCAAAAGTCCTATTCTAGTTTCCTCTTGATTACATACTTCTTTCTTATTTGACTCCTTCTGGGTCTCTTCAAGTTTGATTATGATTTCGGCCTATCTGGAAGTTGTTACTTATATAATATATTCCTCAGGAATTTTGTCGATGTACTTCATCGTCTTGTAGTCATCGTAATAGCAATCCTTATCTTGTTATTCTTCCATAAGTTTTGTTTCACTCACCATATTTTATTCTAAGAAATAAATATGCATGATATGTACAGGAACTATATAAACATGGTATGTACAAGAACTATGTTATAGAATAATATTGTTACCGTGACTAGAAGAATAAGTTTGTTTTATCCTGCTTGGCTTTCTTTGAGGGTTCCCTTTCTTCGAAAACTATTTTTTCATATGTTTCCTTCCTTTTATTTAACTCAGTACACTGGTTCCTATAGTGACCATATTTTCGACAGTTGAAGTATTGTATTTTTGACTTATCATTTTCTTGATTTGGTTTCTTCCTTAAACCAAACTTCCTCTTATTCATGAAATTCTTGAATTTTGTTGTGAAGGCTTGATCATCATATTTATTTTGGGATTTCTCTTTTGTGCTAATCCTTGATTCTTCTTGTGCATGGTAGGTCCAAATTTCTTCAAATGTGGGATACTCCTTTGTGTTCACGCTTGTGGAAAATGCATCCCATGTCTTGGGAAGGCCATTGAGTACTATATTTACCAGTTCCTTTTCTGAAATGATTTCTTAAATATCTTGTAGTTGATCTCTTAACTGAGATATTCTTACAAAGTATGATGTTATGTTGTCATCATCATTCATTTTCATGTCACGGAGCTCATTCTTCAGACTCATTACTTGTCCAATGTTTCTGATTGATAAGAGGTTAGTTAGGGAATCATACATATTCTTAGATGAGTCAAGATGAGAGATGTCGGGTATTAAGTGGTCTTTTTCATAGTCCACTATGATACTCATAGCGTTGATGTCATTTTCCTTGAACTTCTCCATAACTGCAACGTTCTAAGGTTCCTTCTCTTTTCCTTCTTCAAATTGTGGTTACATGATCTTGCCTTTCATGATATCTAACACTTTATTCTTGGCAAGGATGATGCCAATCCTTGTCTTCCATGCTCTGAATTTAGAAGCCCCTTATAACTTGTTTTTTGACTGCATAGAGTAAGTCATGACTGCTTTGACTTGGTATACCTTTTACTTTGACTTGGTCAAACTTTGACTTTGACCAAAAACTCAAACTTGATGCCTTGGCTTGCTGAGGGTACCATGAGGTGCACTAGGCTATCCAGAAATTAGGTCAAGATATTCACTTAAGGTGCCTTAACAAGAGGGTTAGGGTTTCATTGCTGCAACAAAGACTTTGACTGCAACTACAACTGTAATTGAGAAAATCCTCCCAATCTATCTTCTAGCGGTTAGAATATCTGAATATAGTGTGGGCCCATAACATGTTAGAAAAATAGGTGTGGTTGTTTCACCATAAACAATATAGCAATATTGTCACCCAACCATAGGCACAAAGGCCACTCTCGAGCACCTTAACCTTGACAGATAGAATAATTCTGGAAGCAATCCAATACCAACCAAGGTAGGGCACCTATCTCCAAGGCTAGCACACCAAGCAAGAATAACCAAATACCAAGTAGAAATTCCAAACCATAACCAAGAGAAAGTCCAAGCCAAAACCAAAATGTCAGTTGCAGCAGCTGCAACTGCAGTTTCTCTCCAAATTTGCGCACCACTGGTCGCATGTAGTTGTGAGAGTGAGTATGATAAATGAACTACAATACCCTCTATTTATACTAATATATCTCACTTGACTAGGCCAACTTCTCTTTCTGGAGGCTAATAACTCAATATTAAATATTCTATTGATATGACTTGTCTCCTAGGGTTATTATCCAATGTTTTAGGGTTTCTCTTGCTTCCTGGAATATTCTAGTCTTGTCAGAGGTTACACATGGAGGTTAATACCTCCTGCAGCTACCATAATATCAACAACGAATTCCTCAATATTTATTAAAATCACTAACTAGAAATGGCACAACAACTCTTCTTTAGATGACATATGTATCACTGCACTTTGATTCATAAATAGAGAGATAATCATGCCACAAGAATTTTCTATGAGGGTTTTGAGGCCACAACTTGAAATATTTGTAACATCTATGATACTTTTTAATTTTACTATTATAACCCTGATTTAGGAATGCCACAACCACTCTGCTTCTAATGGCACTAGTGCCACTGCAATCTGATTCATAAATAGAGAGATAATGATGCGAGAAGAAAGTTTCATGAGGGTTTTGAGGGTGTAACTTGAAAAAGTTGTAAATTTTGCAATACTTTTCAAAATAATTGCTATGACCCTAATTTGGAAATGGCACAACCACTCCACTTTCGATGGTACTAGTACAATTGCAACCTAGCTAATAGTTTGGAAAAAAATTTAAAAATTAAAATTAAAATTAAACAATCTACCACAAGAAAATCTACAAAAAAAAAAATGCTTCCCCTTATCCCATGAAAGGGATCTTATATCACTTTTATGATCCTTAGTTCTTAATGTAGTCAAACTACAAAATAGAAACGAGACCAAGCAAGAGTATTAAACATTTTATTGATATTCCATAAGGAGAACAATGTTGATGTGCCTCTTTGAGGGGGAAACCTTCAAATGAGCAATGCTCCAATACCATGATAATCCTTGACACCAAATTACATAGCTATATGCCTCAATAAATAGTTTCTATCTGTACCCCAAACATTAAGTTACAATTATGTCCCCTAAATTAATGATTGAGTCATATTACATTTATTGAATTCTAACTACCTAGTGGGCCTTATTTAATGAATAATATCGTGGATAGAATCTACATTACATTAAATGGTATCCATATTAGTCCTATAATTAACTTTAATAATCTCTTAGGTCCTTAAGGGATCGCACCAATAGGGTCTACAAGATATCCCACTATGTATAAGATATATTGCAAACCCCCATCGAGGATTGAAGAGTAGTTATATGATGAATGAGTGCTTGAAAATGGAGGTATGTGATTATTTATATCTAAACGAGGGTTTTCCTTGATTAAAGGCGCTCACACATGGCCATTTTCACCTTTAAAAAATGTGTAACCAGTACTTAAATAAACAAGGGAAAATTGCATAGTAGCTAGTCCCTTCCTTTGTTTTTAATAGGAGTAGAATATTAATTGAAAGCCATGAATTATACGCTAAGATACTAACAAATCAAAACACTGCAAGAAATTTATTTCTTGTATAAGATGGATCCAATATAAAATGTAAAGAGGCTTGGATTCAATCCATATATAAAGAACCAACATTAATAGAAACATGAGGAAATGAGGCATGAATTGCATCTTGTGAAGCAACGATCAACCCAAATTCAAGCATAGCTAAGATCATTTCAGCTAAATAATTGTACTCTCACATTTCAATTATATCGGGCTTAAGACAATACTCCAATTCCTTCCAATTCCTAGGCACTCTTACCCTAATGTATTCTAAAATCTTTATCTAAAATGTGTGTCAAAATTTCTTTGCAACAAGATTTACACATTGCTCCACATTGAGATCTAGAGCTATCTCTTTGGATTTTCAATGTGTTGGTAGACAAGTCCAAAAATTTGATTGAAAATATCATCATTGACATGTGTCTTCTATTGTGAAATAAGGCTGCGTGGCAGCGTAGTCCCTGCCGGGTTGAAGTGGGATAGGAAAAAGTAGCAGAGGCAGATGGAAACTGCAGCAAATATGTGGCAAGCAACATGAAGCACAAGTGGTATCCATGCAGTAAATGACACATGGACTGTAGAGCACCATTTATGTTTTGAAAGTATATAACAAAATACAAGTTGTGCATAGTGGAAGAAAAAAACTAGAAATTTAAATGCATTTGTCATCTAGACTGGTGAAAGATAAAAATGTATGAGGACATAAATTTAAAAGGAGATAAGAAAACAATTTTATTTGAAATATGTCAAAAAATAAAAGTTTGTTACATATTACTGGAAATTTTGAAATATATAAAAAAATAAAAGTTTGTTACATATTACTGGAAATTTCAATGTGTTTGTCATATAGACTGGGATTGGGGATCCCGCGGACCACAAGAGAAATATGTACAAGAAACAACACTGTAGAAAAAAGATAGAGTGCAATACCTGCAAAAAAAATAAATTGAAAGGTATAAGTGTTTGGCTACACATTTATATTTAAAAAAGTGGAATAACTGGGTTGATAAACAAAGCAACATGCGATTAGTAGACTTACAACGATGGTACATATGAGCCATTTTGCTATTTTCTTGCAGCTGTCATTTCATTAATGTCGTCGATGACTGCTAGAATCATGACAACCGCATCTTTCCTTTCATCGGTGGTCTGCTTAAATTCCCTTTTGATCCATTCTTCAATGTAGCTTCTCATTGGGGCGACGTTGATCTCATTCTAGATTTTTATGTTGAAAATATCGTTTTCTAATTCCTGGAAGTTGATAGAAAGATTACACAGAGCCTAATGAATTTCCTCATTCTGTACTGAATAGTCAACTAGCCAGTTGTTGACGTGAGCTTGATCATATTCAAGGATGTTGTAAAACTTTTCCAAAGACAACGCCTTAAACATATCAACCTGTTTATCGAACTCTTGCCTAGTTAAGAGCAAGGAGTTTGTGATTAAGTCAGGGTCTTGGAAGTCGTTGGTCCTTCTGGCTAAGTTTATTCTTGAAAGCCTTGTGAATAATTTATCTTTCTTCAATATGGCTTGTTCACATGACTGAACAATGAGATGCAGGTTCTTCACTTTTTCTTTCCATCATGCATTTAATTGATCGACCCGATTTTGGATGGAAGATCTTGTTGTCTTCTTTTTGTTTCTGCATATTGTTGACTGTTATCGCTCTGTAAATTCCCAGAGGTTGTCACGTTGTAGAATAAATTTACTAGAGGTAACTTTATCCAACCGCTTCGAAACTGGGATCTAGCCCTTCCAGTTTCAGAGAGTGATCTCTCTGTAAAATTTAACTTTGTTTTAGATTTCATATATTAGGCTAGTTAAATAAATGAGATTGTATTGTTTGTTTTATAAAAATGGCTGAAATATCGCTTACGCATCCATTGGGCTATGGGGTTTGTTTTATAAAGTTCGAGATCAACAAACAGATTTTATAAGGTGTTTTCACAAGGCAGGATAATGCAACTATTAGATCCTTTAGAATTTAATTGATGGATAGCAGAAAATATGAGATAATCAATTATAACCAATAAGCATTTAAGAATTTCTCAATCATAACATCAGAAGATAAACATTTAGATCTTTAAAAGCCAAAAATAGAGTATACACAGATAAATTCTACAACTTCAACTTATTTTAAACGATCAGATATAGAAAACATAAATGATTACGAAGATAGGAAAAACCATTCAACTAAGAGAAGAAAACATCACCAACAGCTAACACGCAAGAATCCTGTGAAATGTCCTTTTATTACTGGTAGATATCTGATAAAAATTACAGTTCTTACAACTTGCTTGGGCGTAAAGATCAACCCTTAGTACTTCAAAATTTGAATTATATATAGAAAATATTACAATCGATCCCATCATTAATGATCAGGACGTGGCAAAATCTAATGCTAACTAACTAGATAACATAATACTAAATTGTAGGAACTTCTTATGATCTGTCGAATTCTCCATGCTCATTTTGGGGGAAGTTGTTGGCGAGTCATCAACTTGACTTTGACTATTTTGGATGCTAACTTGTACATACACCTTATCTTCTACTCGATCAGTTCGCACAACTCTTGCCATATTTGTTGATTTGGGATAGTGATTTTTAGCAACCTGCAGTATATTTCATCCATCTTGGTATATTTGGAAAAAGTCGGTCTGGTGATAAAAATGTACTTGATTTCATGTTGTATATTGAGATCCAACTATAGGGCTTCTAGGAATGCCTTACCTATTATGCTTCCCAGTATCCCTAAGAATTTGGAGCTATCTTTTTCCACCATGGCAATCTTTTGCTTGTAATTGGAAAGTGTCATCAGCTTGTCATTTAGAACCAGTAAACCAGGAAGACCTTTCTTCTGTAATGCCTTGATCTTGTTGAAGAATCTCTGAACTCCACTCTCCATGATCTGAGTTTTCTCCTCTAGTTGCAACATCAGTCCTCTTTTCGTCAGAACTCTCTTGACCTCGAGGATAGTCTCTGTGCTATCCTCAATCTTCAAGTTTTCTAGCTCTTCCTTAGTCTTTGAAAGAAACCTAATGATTTTGTTTGCTTCTGTGGGCATTTCTCCCAACTCTCCCTTTATCTTGTTGATAGCCTACCTGCTCCTCAACACCAGCTCATGTTGTTCAAACATGACTTGCACCATGCGTCAGATTTCATTTATGGATTTGGAGATATCCATCCAAATGGTCTCTTTGGCTTCTGCTAGTTTTTTTCCCACAACTGTCTACTTTTGCAGCTGCTGTAGCTCCTGCTTCAGTTTTTCTGATGTGTGTCTCTCTGTATTGTAGCTAGATTGGAAAGAAGATTTAAGCTCCTGGAGATTATCTATCTCTTTTTACATCCTTTTGATTTCTGATTCTTGTAAGGTCATCTCTTCCATTGACCTTGCTAGCTCCATAGATTTTTCTAGAGCTGTCAATGGGGTGATTGATGGAAGTTCTGCCGTGGTAGCTACTGAAGTTGTTACTGTGCTAACTCCTGTGAGGGGAACTGCACTCAGTGGGATGAATTCCATGGGTATTTCCTATTCCTTCTCCTTTACTAACCTTTCCAGCTCTACTTCCATCTCTTTTATCTGTGCATTTTGTTCCATGATCAACTTTAGCATCTCCTCCTTCTCACCTTCTGTCTCAGCCATCTCTTTGGCTTGTGAGTCTTCTGTAGCAGATAGCTTTAGCTGTTTCCTCAAAGATTCTATGTCAACATTCTTTTTCTTGAGCATCTCCTCGGTTGATTTCACATTTGAGGGGTCATACCCAATTTTGAGCACCAATTATTCTAAGGACTTAATCCTATTATCCTTTGCAAAGGATGATATTTTCTCCAACTTTAATTGGGTCTGAACATTGTTCATAGAAACCTGTAATTTGGCAACAGAAGTGGAAGCATTGGCCAATGTTGAGAAAACCATCTCTCCAGCCGGCCTATGCAGATCCATCTGGTCAGCTAGATGTACAGCCTTAGCATCAAATTCAAGTGTGGATCTTTTGTAGTCAGCGATTTTCTTTGGATGAGGTACTTGTGCCTGCAGAAAAGCCATGTACATTCTCCCCTTCTCTGTGTCGAAATTAGAGAGAAGCCTATGATGTGCTATTGATGTTTGCTTCCAGAATTGAGCATAAGTGCTACTGGCCAGCCTCTCATTTTTCTTCTTAATCATATCATATTTCTTAAAAATACTCAACTTTGTAGCTCCTTGAATTGGTTGATTGATCAGTGAGGTGTCAGTCTGTTTCTTGGATGAATGAGTATATGTGATTTGTTGGATTTTGGAGAAAAGATATTTCTACTCTCCGTCAACCACTGTGGTAGACTGGGTCTCTTCCTCTCCAGACTTGCCCGTTGTGTGACTGATCTTGGGCCTTTTTGTGTAAACCTGGAACTCTTTCGATGACACTTTAGTGACTGAAGGTGAGACATCCTTCCTGAGTCTTTTCTCCTTAGGTACTTGTGGTGTAGTGGTTTGTGAGATGAAAACATGAATGGTCTGTGGTTCTCTGTCTTCTAGAGTGTTTACCTCCCACTCTATCTGGTTTTCAAATTTCTCGATCTCTGGTTTGAGTGCATGAGCATATGGGGAAATTTTATTCTTCGATCTCATCTCTGCAATAATCCCACATGGATCATAGTGCCAAGGGAAACTGGTGCCAAACTTCATCTCCTTTAGAAGCTTGTCTGCCTCTTCCCCAATGACTCGACTGTTGCAGATAAAGGATCATATCTACCCTTTAATTATCAACTGTTGTTTCTTCTTCAAAGCTACAAAATGTATGTCGTCTAAATTTATCATTTGCCTAATGTATTCCAAGGCAAATATCCTAACATGAACATATCTGGGAAGTTTATAAGGAGCCAACTCACATCCATAAATTCTGATTTCCATGTGATTATGATACAGATACCAGTCTCTAGTCTTGGTGAGGTCCGAGAGGTGTAAAATTCTTTAGATCTCCTCATTTATCCTCATCTCTTGTCTACCGCTGAGCATGCTTACCACTGGGTGGTAAAATTGCTCAATAAATTGCTTGAAATTAAACTCTATGGAGTTTTTTCTGAGTAGCGAATTCCAAGAAGTGAGAGGATGTGGTTTGTCATCCTGGTCCATTTTCTGCATGGGGAAAGGGAAATTATCTTCTTGAAATAATACGAACATGTAAGCCAATATTGAAGAATACCAGAACATGCCCTCTGTGGGAAATTTGAAAAGATGCTCATGCATGTTCTCGGCTAGGAAATTGTTGTTGTCGAAGTGGGTGGTGGCCTTTTCTTTGGCAGAGAAAATAGATAGGAAACCCAAGATGCGCTCATCCACCCATTCATCTGAGAAATAACCGAGCAAACAACATAACGATGAAATGATTTGGTTACCTCTTTCTGAAAATATGGAGGAATGGTAAGGGGGATTTTTCTTGGGGAATTGGGCATCCTGTGGGAGAAAAATCTTAAAAATATGTGCTCTCTAGGGAAAAGACAGATTCTGGTACGTTTCAGTTAGAACTTCAATGGTGAAAGGAGAGGGGGATTCGGCTCTAGATATTTGCATCATTTGGTCAATGGCCTCAGGTGTGATAGTGAAAAGGGTTTATCCAGACGATGAAACAATGGCTCTCTGATCAGGGAGGTAATGCGCCTGGAACTTGAGGGCGAACTTGAGAAAATGGTGGATTTGGGGAAACAAATACAAGGGGAGATTGGACTCCCAGAGCCCAATCTCGTCACTTTGATCCAGGAAAGTGTCCCTAAACCATGAATGCAATTCGGCAAAGTCGAATTCACACATGGTCTCTGAGATCAGGTAGTCTTTGTCAACTAGTGGGATCCAGTCGAGATCAACAGGAGGCAGGAGGAATGGATTTTCCTCGACATCTGATTTCTTAGATTTTGGCGCCATCAATTTCCACTAGTACCTGCAAACTGAAACAAAAATGTTAGTAGGTGATTGGATTTATCTCGGTTACTGGCTGAAAATGGTGGGGGAAAAAGAAATTCCGGTATGCAGGAAAAGTGAAGAATTCAATAATGGAAAAGACGAGATTAAAAGTGGGCGAAAGAGTATCCATTGGGTCCAGGGGACAATTCATCAAGCTAACAGATATGTTATCCAGTATTAAATGCACAACGGATCACTTGAGATATGAGGTGGCAAGTAAAGGACGGGTGATGGGTGTGCTAGGATGACGTGGAGGGTGGTGACTGGAGGATAGGAGAATGGTATATGACATGTGATAGGTGAATGGAGGGGGGAAAAAAACTGGCAGAGTAATGAGACAAGACTTATAACAGGAGGTAGTGGAGCATGACATCATGAGACGACGAGATAGTGGAGAATGATGTCATGAGGCGACAGTGGTAAAGCAATGCCAATATGGCAGTATGTCGGAGGGGGGGTAAGAAGTAAATGGTTTAGAATGGAGGGGGTCAAATGTAGTGGATTTGCGCCACGTTAGGATGGGGCTCGCCGGGAAAAACCGCCCATATCGGACCCCACCCCTACCATTAAAGATAAAACGGTCGGGGGGGGGTCCGAAATTTCTTGTCCGCCATAGATCTAAGCACCAGTAGACTTGTCCGCCATAGATCTAAGCACCAGTAGATCAACCATAGATCTATGCACACTTTTTAATCTCCATATCGGTTCCCACACCATTAAAGATAGAACGATTATTGGGGGGGGTCTGGAATTCCTTGTCAGTCGTAGATCTAGGCGCAACTAGGTTATCCATAGATCTATGCGCACTTTTTAATCTCTGGGCGCGAATCAAAATGTGCAGATAAAACTTAGGATAGTGTTTTTTTGTGGGTTTTTTGCACTACTTCTCTTGCAATTTGTCACCATGGGGTTAGGAAAAACACTTCAAACATCAAAATCATGACTTTTCATCGACCATCATACGTGTTTTATTGAAGGAAAATATGGCTAGCCTATGTCTTATCCTACCCACCTACACATTTATCCCAGATTAGACTGTTGGGCTAAGAAATTACTCTACCCTAGGGCTATTTGATCAAGATTAAACAATTTGATAAAATTTATTCACTACCTAACCTATCTACTTGGCTAAGATTAAACAGTTTAGCCAAGTCTTATTCACTAAACCTATCAACGTAAATTCAAAGAGACTTAACCATGATTAAACTGTATGGATCAAGTCATTGTTATTGCATGAGGATTTTATCCATTTTCTTTTATGCCCTCTTTTATTCTTTTTCTTTTCTTTCTTTTCCTTTCTTTTTTCTTTCTTTTCTTTTTGAAAATAATTTTCAAAAATAAAATATTATTTTCAACCAAACTACATCAAGAGTAAAAAATTTCTAGTCACCAGTTGATCCTATGAAATATAGGGTTATAACTATGTCTCCACCTGGGGATGGTGCTCTCCTTGCGAGGTGCCAAGAACCTGTTTCCTGATGTCTGTAAAAATTTTCTCCATTGCTTATTATGCTATTTGATTTTTTTTTTTATTTTGAGAATTTTTTGGTGGCATTGGTCAATGGCTTAGGGCCTTCTCTGCGGGCTTCAACAATCTGATCAATATCACCCACACACAACTTGAATGTAAAAACAAAAAATGGTATGTACAGTGGAAAAATATTTGTGATATCTTTATTGGGGTGGAAAATAATGCTTCAACATCCTATCATTCACAGGTCCACCTAGCAAGTCTCTTCCATCACTGTTTTTGAGCAAAAATGTGTTATTTCCTCTGAATGTCTGAATGGTGTAAGGTCCTTTCCACAAGCTATCAAATTTTCCATGCTTACCCTTATCCTCATTTCTAGAATCCCACTTCAGAACCAAGTTGGCTAACTCAAAATCATCTTCTTTAGTCCTTCTGTCAAAAATCTTTTTGATGTTCTCCTGGATGACCTGAGTTTTGTTGTATACCTCTTCTCTGGAATGCGTTAAATGAATAATTTCATTTATCCTCCTTTGGAAATCATTTGTCTCTACTTGCGCTTCATGCAATAGTTTCATGATAGGGACTCCTAAGAAAAGGGGAAAAATTGCTTCAGTACCATACACCAATTGGTATGGAGACATTCCAATTGATCTTTTGGTGCTTATTCTGTCAACCTAAAGCACGAAAACCAACTTATTATGCCATGATTTCTTATTTTCTTGCAGTGTTTTCCTGAGAATGTTCACCAGACTTTTGTTTGAGGACTCAGCTAGCCCATTTCCTTGAGGATAATAAGTTGTTGAGTGTGACAAAGTAATGTGGTATTGGCTGCAAAATTCTATGAGTCTTTTGGATATGAAGGTCGTTGCATTGTCAACTATAATTTTTCTGGGGAATCCAAAACGAGACAAGATATTAGTTTCTAAAAATTTAATGATAACAAAGTCGGTAGCTTGCCTACATGGCACAACCTCGATCCACTTCGTGAAGTAGTCTGTGGCTGTGAGCATCCACTTGTGTTGGCCTAAGGAAGACGGATGTATTTATTTCTCCAATAATTTCTAAACCCCATTGTTGGAAAGGGGCTTCAACTGAGATGGGTTTCATCGGGAGAAGCAACAACTTCCTTTTACCTTCAAAAACCTAGCATTTATGACATGAAGTAACTTTTTGATGAACATTAGCAAACAATGTAGGCTAGTAGAAACCAACTCTCATAATCTTGTTAGTTGTGGTCTTCCAACTCAGATGTCCACAACAGTATCCTGCAGAACCCTATCAACTTCATCTTTTAATAGGTAATTAAGCAAGATACCACCAGGATATTTCCAATAAAGATTACCTTCTAGAATACAAATTTCAATCTTTCAGTTTAATAAATCTGGCTTTGGTCTTAGTCAAACCAGGAGGAGCTTGTAAGTTATGAAGTACAAAAATGAGGTCTGTGTACCAAGGAGAGTTTAAGAATACCTCTTTTACATTTGGAGTCGCCTGCTCTTCCTACTCATCAATTGCAACCAAAAAATTAATATCTAGAGCATGAAAATTAGATTCAACCATTAGTTTGGCCAAACCCTGTCCTTTGATCAGTTTAGTAGGTTTTATTTCAATGTCATATTCCAGAATAACCACAATCCATTTTCATCTCCTACCATCTGGATTAACCTGAGTCAGGATATCCTTTACCACTGCGTTTGGAACGTATGCAATTGTGTGAGAGTGAAGAATATAGACTTTGAAATCCTTTATGGCCTTTACTAGGGAAAAGACTTGTTTCTCCATTATGTTGTAGTTGAATGCAACGTCTCTCAAAGATTTGTTGAAAATCTCTATGGGTTGTTCGTACCCTTCACTGTTTTTCTGCAATAGTACTGTTGCAATGGTGTGTTCAGAAGTGAAGGAGAAAAGGCAAAAGTCTTTGGTGTAGTTTGGACTGATCAAAACTGGAGCTCGTGTGAGTGCGTGTTTCACCTGCTTAAATGACTTTTTGGAATCGGTGTTCCATCTTATCTTGGTGTATATTTTCAACATATTTGTGATGTTCCTAAGAAGTTCGGCTAAGTTGGGTATGAACCTTCTCATGAAGTTTATTTTTCCAATGAATGATTGTATCTATTTGATGTTTCTAGGGTGTTCCACTTTCTAGATGGCTTCTATTCTGCTGGGATCTATTTTAATTCCATATTTCAAGATTATGTGTCCCAACAGTTTTCCTTCCTCTAAACCGAAAAGGGTCTTTTTGGGATTCAATGAAATCCTGAATTTCCTGCACTACTCAAACACTCGTCTGAGATGTTGTAAATGTTCCTCGTCAAATTTGGAGTAGATAGTCAGAACGTCTAGATATATGACTATAAATATCCCAAGCTCATCCACAAAAGCAATATCTATTGCTCTTTGGAAAGTGGCACCAACGTTCATCAGACCAAAGGGCATTTTCACATACATGAAAGTTCCCCATGGTGTAGTGAATGTTGTTTTCTCTTGATCTTCTGGGTGGACAAGGACTTGGTTGTAGCCCGAGAAACCATATAGTAAGGAGAACCTACTGGCCCCAACTACCTTTTGTAAAATGTGGTCCATTTTGGGCAAAGGATAATTGTCTTTGAGGGATACTTTGTTCAGATTCCTGAAATCTATGCAAAGTTTGATCTCACCAGTTTTCTTCCTGGTAGGAACTAGGTTACAAACCCATTTAGAAAATATCAAGGGGACTATAATTTTTGCATCATACATCTTTTTTATTTCTTTCTCTATCAGGGGAAGCAACTTGGGATTTATTCTCCTAAGTTTATGCATGAAAGGTTTGTGTTCTTCTCTTATCGGGATCCGATGTTGTATGATGCTTGTGTCATAAGATTTTAAGTCCTCATAACCCCAAGAGAACACATCTACATATTCCTTAAACAACTCAATGTATTTGTATTTTTTCTCGGGGGGGTAGGGATTTGGAAAGTTTGATCATCTTGGGTTTTTCTTATGTTCCTATGTTGCACTCTTCGACCTCTTTACCACTAGCTTCAATTTTCGGTTTTTTGGCTACATCGTTAAAATCGAACAAGTCTTCTAGCGGAACCAAACCTCTAGGTAACACATTATTTTTCAACTGTAGAATACCAGAATCTATCTCATTTTCATTCAACTCATCTGCATCTACTTTATTTTCATTCAATTCTTTGAAATCTACTTTATTTACACTACCAGTTTCAGAAACAGATTTATTTACATCATCATCATCATTCTCTAAATCTATATTTGTACATTCAAACTCATTCTTACACTGTAGGAATTCTTCAATTTGATCATCATTCTCGAATACCTGCCAATATATGATGTTGTCTGGAATGGTTGACCTACACTTTACTTCCACTGTGTATTTGCGAGTGGGGCGGAAGGGTATTTTGCAGGTAGCTACTGACGTAGCCAATTCATCTGCTAATATGTTTTGTCCCTTGGGCATTACCTGCAAATTCATTTCAGTAAAACATTGAAGAGCATCCAAAGAAACATTTCTATAAGCTCTAAGTCTGGTATGTTTAGCTTCATACTCACCTTTAATTTTCTTGATAATCAACGTAGAATCACCCCTTACCATGATCTATTTGGCACCAACTTTCTTCAGTAGTTTCAGGCTGAGCATCGGATCTTCGTACTTAGCTATATTGTTAGTGCATTAGAAATTGAGTTTGTAAGAATGACTCTCTGATTACCTTGATCTGTGATTATGCAACCAAACTCTAGCTCCAACTCCCTCCTTGCTTACGGCTCCATCAAAATCCATGCTCCAAAAGTCTACTGCCAATTCCTCACTTTCCACAATTTCAGTATTTCTTACCTCCTTGATTGCTTCATCTTCCTTCGAGTCAAGTGTATCCTCTTCCATATGAGTGGTTTGTTCTTCCAAGTCACCATCATTGTACATAATGAAAGAATCCAGATCGGAATGTGAAAAGTATAGTGGGTAATTGTGTGGCTTTTCCTGACTACTCAACATATACTTCATCAGTGTTTCTTTGTACAGTCTTCTCTGTTGTCCAAATACTGAGATGGTGGCATAGGAAATATCTAGCTGTAGGGTTCCTTTCAGCTTAGCTCCCCAGGATCTTGATAGTAACATACTGTATTTTGGGGGAATGCCTGCAACTACGATATCCATCACCATACTCTTTGCTGGTATTTGAGCCAGGGTGATGCATAAGTCTTTAATCTTCCCTATACATTTAACCTTGCTAGAGTCAAAAGAATGAAAATCCTTGTGGGGTCTGGTGACTTTGAGTCCCAACTTTTCCATCATTGCTTTGGGCACCAGGTTGTGTGAGGCACCTGAATTCAGCATGGCATTGTGTGAGATCAAGTCGTGGATATTCAGGTTGATGTAAAAAGGGGCAACAACACTGTTATCAGTTTGACCATCAACTTCAGGTCCGAAAAGGAGCTCAGGTTGATCATCAACAAGATTTACCATGTTCGATTGATTTGTTGACTCGATATTCAAGGATTTCGTACCTATCTCGGCTCAATGCTCAAATCTTTAATTACCTGCGACTTGTAAGAGTTCTTTCTCCTCAACTCGGATAGGGGAATGGGAATATTCAATTTAGCTAATTCCCCCTCGAGGCTAAAAACAATGGAATATTTTCTTGAGCTCTGCACTTTTGGTCTATCCATCAGAGTCCTATGGGCAGAAATACCTAGTTGACTAGTTGATGAAACCTTAGTCTGATTTGATCTTTGTAAAATTTTGGGGTTTCTTTTTGCAGGAGGTTCGATATTATTTCTCTCAGGGACTTTATTGGGAGAAGTTTCTGAGGTTTTCTTGATCTCGACTATATTCTTCGTTTCTGTGGCCTTCTTTGGAGGGTTGTCATTTTCCATCTTTCTTCTCAGGTTATACTACCTATGTACTTCCATTATAACATTTTCAAAGGCTTGTTGTTATGTCTCCTCTACTTCCTCGTTTACCTCTGTTTTTGAAAGGAGGAAGAGATCGTGCTCTTCCTGAGTAAGAAAAATGGATTCATCATCATGAACTCCCATGAGGTTTATATGAGTATCATCCAATTCTTTGATTATCTCCTCACCTTCATCAACATAATTTTCCTGGAGGGGTGGTCTAATCTGCTGATTAGGCCCCCTCTATTCTCTTTGATCCCTTGGATCTCTCTGCCTGATCTGGGGAGGATTTCTTCTGAAGTTCAGATTCTGAATCGGAGGAGCGGCTTGGTTTTCCCTGGGTGGATTTCTATCAATTATAGTAAGCCTCTCCATCATTCTCTCCAGATCTCTGGCTAGAGAATCTAGTTTGGCGTTTGAAGAGGAAGTGGAAGGATCTTCCTTAATCATGACCCTCCTTTCTGTTCTCTGCCTGGATCTTCTGGCTAAAATATTTGCTTCCACACTAACAACACTTTTCTGCATGTCTTCCAGAGTAGCAAAGTTTATTTCCCTTAGCTGATACGACATGTCAACGTCGAATCCATCGGGGAATTTTATTAATGCCAAACCTTGAGGTGGTTTGATATCAGCTGGAATTACAATGTATAGATTGTTAAAATGAGTGCAATAATCATGCACTGTCTCTCCTTGGTTCCTTCTGATATTCTCATATTCTGACAAGATCTGGAGAGGATTTTTCTTTGCCTCCCACCTGTCAAGGAAACTTCGATGAAAAGAAGCAATGTCAGTTATGGAAGCAACACGTAAGGTTTTGAACCATTTTTTGACTTCTCCATTCAGACTCTATACAAATAGTCTCATCTACACATCAACTTCATCTACTTCCTGCAAATCAAAATAATCGTTCATTTTGTCAACATGTTGTTGTGCATTCAGAGGACCAGTACTATCAAACTGATGGATTCTGGTTTGATAATCCTGAGGCATGGCATGTAAAGGAGAAACCAACACCAATGGAGCATATCTTGCTGCCATGATTGGTGGAGGAGGTTGAACAACAACCTGTGTGATTGGAGGAGAGGTGATTGAAGCTGTGGAAGATTAAGGGCTAGGAGGAGCTGAATGAACTGGTTTAGGTTTAACAGAAGCTGCAACAATATTCAAGGCAGAGAGTTTGACTGACTGCTTAAAGTGAGATTTATCTAAGGCTTGATCAAGATTCACAACTAGATCTTCTAGCTTGTCAAATTCTTGAAGAAATTGTTGATCTACTTCATCTCTAGGAGAAATTATTTCAGGGGTCTTGGGTTGTAGGATGGTTTGATCTAAAAACGTTTCACTTACAAAGCTATCAGATTTTGTTCTGAAAAGGCTTTGTTCGAAAGATATGTCAAAATCGATATCCTGAAGGGTAACCAGCTTCTCATGGAGAGAAGGGGACCTAAGAAGAGGACTGTGATTCTCGGAACCCTCTGTGATGTTTTTCTTTCTGAGTAATTTTTCGGGGTTGTCTATTGTTGTTGCAAGTTCTAGATCTGGATGAGATCTAGTGAAAACTCTTTTGGGAGCCAGACTTTAAATTTTTATTTTATTTTTAGAAAATTTTAGACTAGATATATACAAACTTTAATCAACCTCTGAATATTATCTCCTTATGAATTTAGATCTTTTGAATAATTCAGAAATAAAGTCTTCTTTATCTAGGGAAAATAAATCGTGGGATGGAAAGTTTGTTCAATTCCCCAATATGGTCACCACTATGTTATCGCTCTGTAAATTCCCAGAGGTTGTCGTGTTGTAGAAGAAATTTACTAGAGGTAGATTTATCCAACTGCTTCGAAACTAGTATCTAGCCCTTCCAGTTTCAGAGAGTGATCTCTCTATAAAATTTAACTTTGTTTTAGATTTCAGATATTAGGCTAGTTAAATAAATGAGATTGTATTGTTTGTTTTGTAAAAATGGCTGAAATATCTCTTACGAATCCATTGGGATATGGGGTCTATTTTATAAAGTTTGAGATCAACAAACATATTTTATAAGGTGTTTTCATAGGGCAGGATAATGCAACTGTTATATCCTTTAGAATTTAAATGATGGATAGCAAAAAAGATGAGATAATAAATTATAACCAAGAATAATTTAAGAATTTCTAAATCATAACATCAGAAGATAATCATTTAGATCTTTAAAAGCCAGAAACAGAGTATACAAAGATAAATTCTGCAACTTCAACTTCTTTTAAACGATCAGATATAGAAAACATAAATGATTACAAAGATAGGAAAAACCATTCAAGTAAGAGAAGAAAACATCACCAACAACTAACACGCAGGAATCCTATGAAATGTCCTTTTATTACTGGTAGATCTCTGATAAAAATTGCAGTGCTTACAGCTTGCTTGGGTGTAAAGATCAACCGTCAGTACTTCGAAATTTTAAGTATATATAGAAAAGATTACAATTGATCCTGTCATTAATGATTAGGACATGGAAAAATATAATGCTAACTAACTAGATAACAGAATACTAAATTGTAGGAATTGCTTATGATCTTCGGTTTTGATCAGAAAAGCCGCATTGTTCTCCTGAAGATGGATCTTGATTTGGATACGAAACGTCGATAGACTATTGACAACACTGTGGCTTTTCCGATCAAAACCGAAAATCCCAACCACATCAATCTCACTCATCTACTTATGATATGCCGAATTATCCATGCTTATTTTGGGGGAAGTTGTTGGCGAGTCATCAACTTGACTTTGACTATTTTGGATGATGACTTATACGCACACCTTAGATTCTACTCGATCAATTCGTACAACTCTTCCCATATTTGTTGATTTGGGATAGTGAATTTTAGCAACCTGCAGTAGATTTCATCCATCTCGGTATATTTGGAAAAAGTCGGTCTGGTGATAAAAATGTACTTGATTTCATGTTAGATATTGAGATCCAAATGTAGGGTTTCTAGGAATGCCTTTCCCATTATGCTTCTCAGTGTCCCTGAGAATTTGGAGCTGTCTTTTTCCACCATGGAAATCTTTTTCTTGTAATCGGAAAGTGTCATCATCTTTTCATTTAGAACCAGTAAACCAGGAGAACCTTTCTTCTGTAATGCCTCAATCTTGCTGAAGAATATCTGAACTCCGCTCTCCATGATCTTGGATTTCTCCTCTAGTTGAAGCATCAGTATTCTTTTGGTTAGAACTCTCTTGACCTTGAGGATAGTCTCTGTCCTATCCTCAATATTCAAGTTTTCCAACTCTTCCTTAGTCTTCAAATTAAGAAACCAGATGATTTTGTTTTCTTCTGTGGTCATTTCTCCCATATCTCCCTTTATCCTGTCAATAGCCTGCCTGCTCCTCAACACCAGCTCATATTTTTCAAACATGATTTTCACCATGGGCCATATTTCATTTATGGATTTGGAGATATCCATCCAAATGGTCTCTTTGGATTCTGCTAGTGTTTTGCCCACAACCGTTTGCTTTTGCAGCTGTTGTAGCTCCTGCTTCAATTTTTCTGATGTGTGTCTCTTTGTATTGTAGTTGACTTGGAAAGAAGATTTAAGCTCCTAGAGATTCTCTATCTCTTTTTCTAGCCTTTTGATTTCTGATTCTTGTAAGGTCATCTCTTCCATTGATCTTGCTAGCTCCATAGATTTTTCTAGAGTTGTCAATGGGGTGATTGATGGAAGTTCTATTGTGGTAGTTGTTGAAGTTGTTACTGTGATAAATCTTGTGAGGGGAACTTCACTCAATGGGATGAATTCCATGGGTGTTTCTTGTTCCTTCTCCTTTACTAACCTTTCCAGCTCTACTTCCATCTCTTTTATCTATGCATTATGTTCCATGATCAACTTTAGCATCTCCTCCTTCTCACCTTCCGTCTCATCCATCTATTTGGCTTGTGAGTCTTCTGTAGTAGACATTTTTAGTTGTTTCCTCAAAGATGCTATGTCAACATTATTTTTCTTGAGCATATCCTCAGTTGATTTCACATTGGAGGGGTCATACCCAATTTTGAGCACCAATTCTTCTAAGGACTTAATCCTGTTATCCTTTGCAAAGGATGATATTTTTTCCAGCTTTAATTGGGTCTGAACATTGTTCAAAGAAACCTGTAATTTGGCAGCAGAAGTGGAAGCATTGGCCAATGTTGAGAAAACCATCTCTCCAGTCTGCCTGTGTAGATCCATCTGGTCAGCTATATGTATAGCCTTAGCATCAAATTCAAGTGTGGATCTTTTGTAGTCAGCGATTTTCTTTGGATGAGGTACTTGTGCCTGCAGAAAAGCCATGTACATTCTCCCCTTCTCTGTGTCGAAAGTAGAGAGAAACCTATGCTGTGTTGTTGATTTTTGCTTCCAGAATTGAGCATAAGTGTTGTTGGTGAGCCTCTCATTTTTCTTCTTAATCATATCATATTTCTAAAAAATACTCAACTTTGCAACTCCTTGAGTTGGTTGATTGATCAGTGAGGTGTCAGTCTGTTTCTGGGATGAAGGAGTAGATGTGATTTGCTGGCTGTTGGAGAAAAGAGATGATTGATCTCCTTTGACCACTGTGGTAGATTGGGTCTCTTCCTCTCCAGACTTTCCAGTTGTGTGACTGATCTTGGGCCTTTTTTTGTAAACCTGGAACTCTTCCGATGACACTTCAATGACTGAAGGTGAGACATCCTTCCTGAGTATTTTCTCCTTAGGTACCTATGGTTTAGTGGTTTGTGAGATGACAGTTGGAGTGGGTTATGGTTCTGTGTCTTCCAGAGTGTTTACCTCCCACTTTGTCTGGTTTGCAAATTTCTCAATCTCTAGTTTGAGTGCATGAGCATATGGGGAAATTTTATTCTTCGATCTCATCTCTGCAGTAATCCCACACAGATCATAGTGCCAAGGGAAATTGGTTCCAAACTTCATCTGCTTTAGTATCTTGTATGCCTCTTCCCCATCGGCTTGACTGTTGCAAATAAAGGATCATATCTGCCCTTTAATTATCAACTGTTGTTTCTTCTTCAAAGCTACAAAATGTATGTCGTCTGAATTTATCATTTGTCTGATGTATTCCAAGGAAAATATCCTAACAGGAACATATCTGGGAAGTTTATAAGGATCCAACTCACATCCATAAATTTTGATTTCCGTGTGACTATGATACAGATACCAGTCTCTAGTCTTGGCGAGGTCCGAGAGGTGTAAAATTATTTTGATCTCCTCATTTATCCTTGGCTCTTGTCTACCACTGATCATGCTTACCACTGGGTGGTAAAACTGCTCAATAAATTGATTGAAATTAAACTCTATGGAGTTTTTTCTCAGTAGCGAAGTCCAAGTGATAGGTTGTGGTTTTTTGTCCTGGTCCATTTTCTGCATGGGGAAAGGGAACTTATCTGCTTGAAAGAATATGAACATGTAAGCCAATATTGAAGAATACCAGAACATGCCCTCTATGGGAAATTTGAAAAGCTGCTCATGCATGTTCTCGACTAGGAAACTGTTGTAGTCGAACTGGGTGGTGGCCTTTTCTTTGGAAGAGAAAATAGATAGGAAACCCAAGATGGGCTCGTCCACCCATTTGTTTGAGAAATAACTGAGCAAACAACATAACGATGAAATGATTTGGTTACCTCTTTCTGAAAACATGGAGGAATGGTAAGGGGGATTTTTCTTGGAGAATTGGGCATCCTATGGGAGAAAAAGCTCAAAAATCTTTGCTCTCTGGGGAAACGACAGATTTTGGTACATTTCAGTTAGAACTTCAATGGTGAAAGGAGAGGGGGATTCAGCTCTAGATATTTGCATCATTTGGTCAATGACCTCAGGTGTGATAGTGAAAAGGGTTTCTCCAGATGATGAAACAATGTCTCTTTGATCGAGGAGGTAATGCGCCTGGAGCTTGAGGGAGAACTCGGGAAAATGGTGGATTTGGGGAAACAAATACAGGGGGATATTGGAATCACAGAGCCCAATCTCATCACTTTCATCCAGGAAAGTGTCCCTAAACCATGAATGCAATTCGACAAAGTCGAATTCACACCTGGTCTCTGAGATCAGGTAGTCTTTTTCAGCTAGCGGGATCCGATCAAGATTGACAGGAGGTGGGAGGAATGGATTTTCCTCGACATTTGATTTCTTAGATTTTGGCGCCATCAATTTCCATTTGTACCTGCAAACTAAAACAAAAATTTTAGTAGGTGATTGGCTTTATCTCGGTTACTGGCTGAAAATGGCGGGGGAAAAAGAAATTCTTGTATGTAGAAAAAGTGAAGAATGCGATAATGGAAAAGATGGGATTAAAATTAGGTGAACGGGTATTTGTTGGGTGTGGGGGATAAGCCAGCAAGCTAATGGATATGTTATCCAGTATTAAATGGACAACGGATCACTTGAGATATGAGGTGGCAAGTAAAGGATGGGTGATGGGTGTGCCAGGATGACGTGGAGAGCGGTGACTGGAGGATAGGAGAATGGTATATGACATGTGATAGGTGAATGGAGGGAAAAAAAACTGGCAGAGTAATGAGACGAGACTTATAAGAGGAGGTAGTGGAGCATGACATCATGAGACAATGAGATAGTGGAGAATGATGTCATGAGGAGGCAGTGGTAAAGCAATTCCAGTATGGCAGTATGTCAGAGGGGGGGGTAAGCAGTAAATGGTTTAGAATGGAGGGGGGTCCGACGTAGTGGATTTGTGCCACGTTAAGATGGGGCTCGCCGTGAAAAACCGACCATATCAGACACCCCCCTACCATTAAAGATAGAATGGTCTGGGGGGTCCGTAATTTCTTATCCTCCATAGATCTAAGCACCAATAGATCAACCGTAGATCTATGTGCACTTTTTAATCTCCGTATCGAACCCCTCCCCCCACCATTAAATATAGAACGATCGGGGGGTACAAAATTCCTTTCCATCTGTAGATCTAGGCACCACTAGATCAACCATAGTTCTATATGCACTTTGTAATCTCTAGGCATGAATCAAAATGCGTAGATAAAACTTAGGATAGTTCTCTTTTGCGGGTTTTTTGCGCTACTTCTCTTGCAAATTTTCACCATGGGGTTAGGAAAAACACTTCAAACATCAAAATCATGACTTTTCATCGACCATCATACGTGTTTTATTGAAGGAAAAGTTGGCTAGCCTATGTCTTATCCTACCTACCTACACATTAAATCCATATTAGACTGTTGGGCTAAGAAATTACTCTACCCTGGGTCTATTTGATCAAGATTAAATAGTTTGATCAAATTTATTCACTACTTAACCTATCTACTTGGCTAAGATTAAATAGTTTAGCCAAGACTTAGCCATGATTAAACTATATGGATCATGTCATTGTTATTGCATGAGGCTTTTATCCATTTTCTTTTATGCCCTCTTTTATTCTTTTTCTTTCTCTTTCTTTTTCTTTCTTTTCCTTTCTTTTTTCTTTCTTTTCTTTTTGAAAATAATTTGCAAAAATAAAATATTGTTTTCAACCAAACTACATCAAGAGTAAAAAAATTCCAGTCACCAGTTGATCCTATGAAATATAAGGTTATAACATTGACAATGGTGCCAAAAGGAAGGACCGTGTTTAAATAGAAATGTTCTTCATCTTTTAACTCTGCCTGCAAATGTTCGAGCAAACTATGTGCCCTGGTTCCAAGGGAAGTGATGGTTTGTGATGCTTCCACGCCTCAGTAACAGTTCCATTATTTTCTTGATATTATTCTCCACATATCCTCTACAGGATGTGATGAGGTTGGAGGATCCTTTTAAGCTGGCTGCAGGGATGGAAGGCATGGCTATTGCCAAAGGATTTGCAAGAAATGGCATAGGAATCAAAGCCTCTTTGAATTCCTTGACCTAGTCCTTTAGTCTGGCATTCTCGGCCTCGATGCCTCCAATGGAATCATGAAGTGCATCTCCGCTCACCTTGTGAATTTGATAGATTTGGGACGGCCTCATGTTGGCAAGGTTCTCAATTATCAATTTTTTGGACTAGCTGTAAAAAACAATGCTCTGGAACACGAAAAATTCATCTTCGTCAATTTTTTCGGTATTGGATATGTCCATTGGAAGACTATGTTGGATGACGTCTCCGGGATGATGAAGGTAGCGAAGCACGCTATCAAGATCAGTCTCAAGTTCCATGTTCTCACTCTGAATTTCTGGCTCTTCTGCCTATCCCACATTTCTTTTTCTCTTCTTGTCTACTGGAAGCTTGTGAGAACTTTCAATTTTAGAGTGAGGAGGGTCATTATCTCCTCCTCTGTTTTAAGAAATTTGAGTTGCTTTGTTGTTGTGGTGGGTCATTTGAGCGATGCTACGAGATGTCGTACTTTTTGGAGTGTTATTCACTGATTGAACACTCTTGTCACCGGGGACTTTCCCATGTTGCATGTACAATTTAGTGCTTATTTACAGTGTGTCTAGGTTGTCGGCATCAGAATTAGGAGCGTTTCCACCAGTGTCTCTATTTTCAGACAGCTGTTTTTTGAAAAAACAATCGTCGAGGCCAAGTGTTTGTAAATGTTTCCGAAAAATATTATTGGGGTTGAACCCTCTTAGGATTTCAGCATATCTTAGGTTGAAGTTGCTAGAATGCACTGCGAATTCGTCAATTTTGTTGACATTTTTCAACACGAACTCCCCAAATTTCCAAGGCAGAGGAATAAACTGTTTTTTTCTCTTCTTTTGCAATAGTTGTATTGTCGTGATAGTTATGAAACACACATTATTTCTGTAATGTAACATGGAAGGAGAGAAGGTTTTTCCATGGAGCCAAAAATTCTTATCACAGTGTAATTATCCAAATGTTCAAGTGTCCCCTTCCTGTCCAAAAAACCGGTTGCATGTTCAGATATGCGGGGAGAATCTTCTCCTAACAACAAAAATTTGAAAACATACACGAAGCCATTAAAAACCTCTTAAAAATAATGGGAAGCCTTGTGCTTCCACAAGGCCTGGTACCAGAACGTTACTGGTTTGAATTCACAGTTGACATTCAGAGACAGTTCTGGAAACTAGCAGCAATGTGCTATCGCAAAAACTAAGTAGGACGACATATAAAATTTCTTTTCCCTTTTGAAGCTTAACAATTGGGAACATATTTCATGGGAAATTAACTTGCCCCAATAAAAAATGGCTTGCTCCTTGACTGTGAAATACAAAATATAGAGAGTCATCGGGGAAATAGTTGTTGTGGACTCTTATCCTGTTATTCTTGTAAACAACCAGGCAATTTCACGGAATGGATTTATAAATGAACTAACCTGCAATCTTGTGATATCTTCAAGAACTAGAATCGGGTCTTCCAATAAATGGGGCAAGAGGTCCAACTCGTTATTATTCTTTGCTAGGAAATGTTTGCAATCTTCTCCTCTAAACGCCAATATTGGCTCCGACAATATTTACATCTGGAGGAAGACCTGAGGTGACAAAGAAACAAAAGAGTGGTCCCAGAGTGGAATAATTCTTTTGTCTGAAATAAATTTATCGGTGCACCAAGAGACCGGGTCCTTATAGTCAAAAACTTCAGGGACACAACCTGCATGAGAAATCCCAGAGGTCCAAATTGCTTGGTTCTGGGCGGCAGGGGTTGAGTAATAAGAATATGCCCTGGACCATTGGAAGTTCTGGTCCTCACGCCCAAAGATGTTCACAATATCTCCATAGAATTGTTGTCGAGATGATGCCATAGGTTTCTAAGAACATTGGTTTTCTCCAGACGATGGTTGAAATGAACAGTTAGAGCCGATAATGTAACTCTCTGCTAAATCTTGGTTAAATGCTTATGAATGGGAAAGCTCCTCAAGACTTTCACTGATTAATTACAATCTGTATGGGTGGTGCATGATGAATTGTTAGCAGTAAATCTTACTTATTGCATATTTAGAAATGTGAAGGTGGTGGGTACGATGAAGAGAAATCAAGGATTGGAGGTTTCATGAACGTGCCAAGGCGATGACGTGTGAACGACATTTCATGATTTTGAAATCAACACTCGGAAGGGATAATATAAGCCCCCACAAATCTTGGTTTAATGCGTATTAATAGAGATCTCCTAGAGCCTTTTGCCCATCAATGACAATCTATATGGTTCCTGCACAATGAGCTGTTAGAATTAAATGTCAGTAATTGCATATTTAAAACAGATATATATATATATATATATATATATATATATATATAGAAGAGATATTCAAAACAATTATTTTTCTTTTATTGCAGACAAGTCAGAGAGAGAGAGAGAGAGATATTAAAACAATTATTTTTCTTTTATTATAGACAAGTGCGAAGGTCACGGAGATGGGGGAGAGCAAGGAACGAATGCCAAGGTCTGAAAAGTGATCAGACGAGATTCAAAATAGGGTTATGGGGATACTCAGGAGAGGCAGGTGTTCCATAGTCAAATTTTATGTAGCGGAATTTTTTACTATAAAACGGAAGAGAGCATGATGGGGCAGTTCAGTGGACAGTTTGTATATTTGCGAAATTACGAGAAAGTGGATAAGTATGGAATAGGGAAACGGTCGGGCGAACTCTTTCTCGGAAGCAAGGATATAATTTTTCATGGACGGACCAACCCAACGATGCACAAATGACATTCCATGATGTTTGAAATTAATGCTTGCTAATTGCATGCCTAGAAATAAGATCTTATATATAATTGGTAGTTGCTAATTTCAAAACGACGCAGGCACATATAACAATGATTAGGAACTGGATATTTCTTGAACCCTCCAAACCAATGATCTGCGAATTTTTTTTGAATAAATGGAAAAGTATGTAAAGTGAAAAGACGAGCTTCAAAATGGGGTGAAAATAGTTCCACAGAAGACGTGAGGACCCGATGAATAAATTGTATGTCTTGGAATTTTTCAGTTAAAAATGTGTACCATAGAAGAGGGAATTATAGGTAGATTGTAATATGGAAGACGGTATGATCTGAGTCCGATTGTAAATTCATATATCGCAGAAGTGACGGTACTATTTGCAGGTCATGGAACAATAGAAGTCCAATCTAGAGCTCGCCTACCGGGAATCCGCGGTCGAAGAAGTGTTTGAGTATGGAATGGGGAAGCGGTCAGTCGGTGTTGCAATATAAGAGCACGAGTGAAAACGTGAACCTGCAAGTCCACCTACGTGCGCAGCCAGACATTTTCGAAAAAATGAATAAGTGACGAGAAAGATAAATTTCATGGAAAAGAGAAACTAATATTTGGCTAAGTATAGAAAACAGAAAAGAAGGGCCAATATCTGTAATAGATATCCCATTTCCTGTCAAGATATATACTTGGAAAGAAGTGCGAAGGTAGTGGGCACATAAAACAATGACTAGGAATATGATCTGCGAGTTTACTTGGTTCTTGGTTGTATGCTTCATCTATCAATTTGTATATCGCGAAACTCTGAGTCATTTTTTTATCTAGCCAGCCTGCAAGTCCAGCTGTCAATTTGTATAGTGCAAAACTTTGGGTGTTGTTTGTAGGACACAGAAATATAGAGAAAATAATTTTCTCTTTAATATAACTTATGTGACGCAAATGTAGTATGTGGCTCATTTTAGCACTTTTCCATCCGTAAACAATGGAAATCTTAAGCCCACCAGCCCTGAATCTCGTGTGTCAATTTGTATATCATAGAGCTTCGAATGTTGTTTGGAGGTCACGGAAAAATAGAAGTGCAATGTTGAGCCACCGAACACGCAAGTCCGCCTTTCAATTTGTATATCGCGAAAATATGGGTGCTACTTGTAGGACACAAAACAATAGAGGCTTAATTTAGAAAAAGGGGAAGCGCTCGGGTGAAACACGTGAATCCGCCAACCCACATAGCAAGGCATTTTCAGAAGAAAAAAAAAAAAAAAAACAAAAAAAAACGATTAAGTAACTAGGAAGAGAAACTACAGGGGATAAAAGATTGGGAAAATAGAAAGGCGGAGGACAATTTTCATAGGCGCGAATTGGTTTCAAACAAGCCCCATTGTTGCAAAACCATCATTTTCTACTAATTCTCAGCAAATTCTTTGTTGAAGATTAGATTTTGTTGCAGCGTGTGGGTTTAAGTGTGTTCTTGATACATTCTTCCATGACTGTAACATATTAACTTAAGTATTAAACTTTATTTTCTACTAATTGTCAGCAAATGCTTTGTTGAATATTAGATTTTATTGCAACATGTGGGTGTAAGTGTGTTCTTGATACATTCTTTCATCACTATAACATATTAACTAAATTATTAAACTTCTTGCATTATGGGTTGTTAGTATTAAAACTTAATAATTGCATGTCTCTAAACAAGAATAAAGATTTTGCTGCAACATTGTACTTTGGTATTGCTATGTTCTATCTGCATTGCAAATAGAATTGAACGTTGGTTTGAAACTGTGTGTAATCCATTTTTTGTTTGCATAAAATCCTGGTGGATTGACACAGTACATTGTCATATAATTGTTAGATGCTCCATCTTAGAACAAATTACCTAAGTAAATAAAATATCGAAGAACTACGAGACCACCGAACCATGCCAATGAGAAGAGGCGTTAAATCCAGAAAAGAAACCGCAACGAAGACTCCAAGACAATTGTTTTTAAAAGAAAATCCATTTAAAAAAAAAAAACATCGAGTATTGTACATCTATCCTTAGAAATTGGACCCAGTTCTTCGAGCCAAAACATTGAATGTTTCTTCCACAAACACAGGCATGGGATCCGCAGTATGCAGGATCCTTGCAGTTTTCTCCTCGATGAATCGTCCTGTGGTAAAATTGATCGTTTTCAAAATCTTCCCGTGAGGAAGAAGACGAAAAACATTGTAGGGAAAATGGAATAGCCCTTAGCTGAAATTTAGGACACAACTAGAAACCGCCTCTGCACAATCGAAAAAACTTCAGGGACATAGGTTGCACGTGCAATTTCAGAGGCCCAAATTAGTCCATTCTGGGTGGAAGGAGATGACTAGTAGAAATATGCCTTGCACCAGTGGGAATTCCGGTCCTCATTCTCGAAGATATTAAATGTATATCCAGAGAACAACACAATAGTTCCACAATCGATTTTTTTTTGGCTTGAAATATATCGCTGGGAGGATCAACATATCATTTCATTTTAGTGAAAGTCTTTCGACCATAACAGACTAATTTGGACCTCTAGAATTCCTATTTTTGAGCTGCAAAGCGGCTATCGAGTTCAACGTCGGTTTCTTTTCTGAAACTCCTTTTGGTGTTGTCAGGACTGCCATAACTGAGCCAGGAAGTTCCGTCTGTTATGGTTGATTTCAATTTGGGCACATGAGTGGGAACAGTCTCTTCGTTGCCATCATCCATTGTCATATCATCGCCCATCAAATCATCTTCTTCCAGCTCAAAATCCATGACATCAACCTCTGCGCCAACCATCAATGCAACTGGGCAGGTTCTCTGAGCAGGAAGGGTTGCCTTGGAATTATTTGGCTTGAAATATATCTCTCGGTGTACCAAGGGACCATCTCATTTTTTTCTCCTGGGCAGAGGGAGATGAGTATTAAGAATATGCCCTGGAATACTGGAACCTATGGCCATTATGCCCGAATGTGTTTACTGTATCTGGACAGAACTGCTGTCACAAGTTAACGAGAATTTTTGTTTTCTCTAGACGTTGTTTAAAATAAAAATTGGGGAGGGATAATATCATCCTCCGCAAATTATGTTTTAACGCATATCAATGGAAGATATCCTCGAGCCTTTCGCTGATAAATGAAAATCTCCAGGGTTCGTGCAGAATGAGTTGTTACCATTAAAGATCACTAATTGAATATTTAGAAAAAAGTGTGAAGGTGGTGGTGACGGAAAAGAGAGATTAAGAATTAGAGATTTCTTAAAGGTGCCAGCCAGCCGGCGCACGAAATAGATTGCATCATGTTTGAAATGAATACTTGGAAAGGATAACACTCTTCTCCGCAAATCTTGGTTTAATTCATAGTAATGACAAATCTTCTCCTACCTTCCGGACATTAATGACAATATTAACAGTTCCTGCAGGATGAACTACTAGCATTAAATCTTAATAATTGCATATCTAGAAATAAGTACGAAGGTAGCGGTGATGACGAATTGTGACCAAGCATTGTACATTTGATCCACCCTCCAAGCCGCAAAACAGATTCCAAGAAATGCCCAAGTATGGAAAGCGGTCGGGCGAGTTACAAAAAAAGGGCCAGAAGATATACCCAGGAGACGTGAGGGGTCGATGGGAATATTGCATCTCAGTGATAGATATCGGTTGTCAATTTTTATGTTGCGAAATTTCAGGTGTTGTTTGAATGTAGGGGAACAACGAAAGCGTAATTTCGAGAGGGCAATTTGTACATTGCTGAAATTAAAATTATGTATATAAAAGCATGAGACATTCAGAAAAAGGACCAAGTAAATAGAAAGTGAAAGCATACGAGATGAAGGGGAATTTGTTTGCTAATTTTTAACTTGCAGAAGTCTGGGTGCTATTTGGAGGCGGAAGAACAATGGAAACGCAATGTTGAACCCGCCTATGAAGGAACCCACGATTCAAAAAGTTTGTTCAATATGAAACGAGGAAGCGGTTGATCAGGCTGGTGATATAATTGTAACAATGGAAATCTGAAGACGTGAATCTGCCAAATCCTGCACCTAGACATTTACCGAAAAACGAGTAAGTAAAGAAAGGGAAAGCAGAGGGAAAAGAGAAAGTGGATGGCAATTTTCGGAAGCGGAAATTGTTGTAAGAAATCACAATTGATGGTCTTAACAGTAACTATGGAGTGCATTAAACATGTTAGCAGGATCTTCAATCAAGGAATAGATACATCGAGCGATGTTTATAGTTTCCAGGATCTGTTTGTATAAGAGAAGCATCGAAAAGTTACAAGAAAATCATTTTTTGGATGTTTAAGTAAAGTTTCTGTACTGTTAGCTTCACCGCAAGTATAACAATGACGAATTTGAATTTTAATGTCCTCTCATTCATATGATTGTTCCATTAGACTTTGCATAATATATATTCTTTTATTTCAATTTGTTTGCTAATTTGTAGTTTGTGGAAGTCAGGGTGTTGTTTGCAGGTGGTGGAACAATGGAAAGGAAATATTGAACCCACCTATCCAGTAACTCACCTATTCAAAAAACCGCGAGCCAAAAAGTTTGTACAATATGAAATGGGGAAGCGGTCGGTCGAGCTAGTGATATAAAAGTAAGTGAAATATGAAGACGTGAATCCGCCAACTTCCGCACCTAGAAATTTTCTGAAAAATGAGTAATACATACTAAATATGTACTTCTATAAAGTATGAACATGAGATTTTATAGAGCAAGTATAGATCCTGCATTCCATACTTAGCCACCTTTTGGATCGCGGGTTCTCGGGCTGGTGGGCTCAAAATTGGGCCTCTATTGTTCCATGCCCTATAAATAGCACCCAAAATTTCGCAATATACAAATTGACAAGCGGACCTATGGGATGGTTGGCTCAACATTGTACTCCTATTGTTTCATGTCCTCCAAACAGCACTCGAAGTTCCGCGATATACAAATTGACACACGGACTCCAGGGCTGACGACCTCAAGGTTGTGTTTGTTTACGAATGGTAATCCCTATCAACTATCTAACATTATCTAAAAACATTATTTTTAATACTAAATTATTAATATTAAATATTGATATTGTACAATTTAATTAGACAAAAGAGTTTGTACAATATGAAACGGGGAAGCGATCGGTCGGGTTGGTGATATAAAAGTAAGTGATAACTGAAGACGTGAATCTGCCAACTTCCGCACCTAGAAATTTTCCGAAAAACAAGTAATACATACTAAATATGTACTTCTATAAAGTATGGACATGCGATTTTATAGAGCATGTACGGATCCCGCATTCCATACTTAGCCAATTTTTGGATCGCAGGTTCTCGAGCTGGCAGGCTCAAAATTGGGCCTCTATTGTTCTGTGCCCTACAAATAGCACCCAGAATTCCGCGTTATACAAATTGACAAGCGGACCTGCGGGTTGGCTGGCTCAAAATTACACTCCTATTGTTCTATGTCCTCCAAATAACACTCAGAGTTCCGTGATATACAAATTTACAGATGGACTCCAGGGCTGACAGCCTCAAGATTGTGATTGTTTACGGATGGTAATCCCTATCACCTATCTAACATTATCTAAAAACATTATTTTCAATACTAAATTATTAATATTAAATATTGATATTGTACAATTTAATTAGACAAAAAAAATTGTACAATATGAAACGGGGAAACGGTCGGTCGGGCTGGTGATATAAAAGTAACTGAAATATGAAGACATGAATCCACCAACTTCCGCACCAAGATTTTTTTTGAAAAAACGACTAATACATAATTAATATGTACTTTTATAAAGTATGGACATGAGATTTTATAGAGCATGTACAAATCCCACATTCCATACTTGGGCACTTTTTGGATAGCAGGTTCTTGGGCCAACGGGCTCAAAATTGGGCCTCTATTGTTCTATGTCCTACAAATAGCACCCAAGAGTTCTGCGATATACAAATTGACAGGCGGACTTGCGGGCTGGCTGGCTCAACATTGCACTTCTATTGTTTCATTCCTCCAAACAACACTCAGAGTTCCGCGATATACAAATTGACAGATGGACTACAGGGCTAGCGGGCTCAAGATTGCAATTGTTTACAGATGGTGATCCCTATCAACTATCTAACACTACCTAAAAACATTATTTTCAATAGTAAAGTATTAATATTAAATATTGATATTGTACAATTTAATTACATAAAATTATTAAAGGATTTTAAATATCTTATTTAAAAGAAAAACTCGGGTATTCGGAAACTTGTGTTCCAAAATTTAATATAAAATGGGGAAGAGGTCGATCGGGCTGGTGATATAAAAGTGGGCGTAAATCTGAACACGTTTATCTGCCAACTTCCACACCTAGAAATTTTTCGAGAAACGAGTAATACATACTAAAAATGTACTTTTATAAAGTATGGACATGAGATTTTATAGAGCATGTACGGATCCCTCATTCCATACTTAGCCACTTTTTGGATCACAGGTTCTCGGGCTGGCGGGCTAAAAAATGGGCCTATGTTGTTCTGTGCCCTACAAATAGCACCCAAAATTCTGCGATATACAAATTGACAAGTGGACTTGCGAGCTATTTGAATTTTAAGGGCCTCGTGTTGATATGATAGAACAATTGGACTTCGGGCAATTTATATTTGTTTATTACAATATGAAATGAGGAAGTGGTTAGTCGGGTTGGTGATATAAAAGTAAGTGAAATATGAAGACGTGAATCTGCCAACTTCCGCACGTAGAAATTTTCCGAAAAATGAGTAATACATACTAAATATGTACTCTTATAAAGTATGGACATGAGATTTTTATAGAGCATGTACGGATCCCGCATTCCATACTTGGCCACTTTTTGGATCGCGAGTTCTCGCAATGGAGGGCTCAAAATTGGGCCTCTATTGCTATGTATCCTACAAATAACACCTAGATTTCCGCTATATACAAATTGACAGGCGGACTTGCAGATTGGTTGCCTCAACATTGCACTTTTATTGTTCCGTGTCTTCCAAACAACACTCGGAGAAAACGAGTAATACATACTAAATATATACTTTTATAAACTATGGACATGAGATTTTATAGAGCATGTACAGATCCCTCATTCCATACATAGCCACTTTTTGGATTGTGGGTTCTCGGGCTAGCGGGCTCAAAATTGGGCCTCTATTGTTTTGTGCCCTACAAACAACACCAGAGTTCCGCGATATACAAATTGACAAGCGGACTTGCGGGTTGGTTGGCTCAACATTGCACTTATATTGTTCTGTGTCCTCCAAACAACATTCGGAGTTTCGCGATATACAAATTGACAGACGGACTCCAGGACTGGCGGGCTCAACATTGCGATTGTTTACGGATGGTAATCTCTATCAAATATATAACATTATCTAAAAACATGATTTTCAAATACTAAATTATTAATATTAAATATTGATATTGTACAATTTAATTACATAAATTTATTAAAAGATGTTAAATCTCTTATTTTAAAAAATGATATTAATTCTATTACCGCAAGCATAACAACGACCAATTTGAATTTTAAGGGCCTCGTGTCGATATGATAGCACAATTGGACCTCCGAAAATTTATATTCGTTTATTACAATACAAAATGGGGAAGCGGTCAGTCGGGCTGGTAATATAAAAGTAAATGAAATCTGAAGACGTGAATCCGTCAACTTCCACACTTAGAAATTTTTCGAAAAACAAGTAATACATACTAAATATGCATGATATTGTATAGAGCATGAACAGATCCCGCATTCCATACTTAGCCACATTTTGGATCCCAGGTTCTCGGGCTGGCGGGCTCAAAATTGGGCCTCTATTGCTCCATATCCTACAAACAACACCCAGATTTCCACGATATACAAATTGACAGACGTACTTGCGGACTAGTTGGCTCAACATTGTACTTCTATTGTTCTGTGTCTTCTAAACATCACTCAGAGTTCTGCAATATACAAATTGACAGACAAACTCCAGGGCTAATGAGCTCAAGATTGCGATTGTTTACGGATGGTGATCCCTATCAACTATCTAACATTATCTAAAAACATTATTAAATTATTAAATTATTAATATTAAATATTGATATTGTACAATTTAATTACATAAAATTATTAAAGGATGTTAAATATCTTATTTAAAAGAAAAACCCATGTATTCGGAAACTCGCGATCCAAAAAGTTTGTACAATTTGAAATGGGGAAGCGGTCGGTCAAGCTGGTGATATAAAAGTAAGTGGAAATCTGAACACGTGCATCTGCCAACTTCCGCACCTAGAAATTTTCTGAGAAACAAGTAATACATACTAAATATGTACTTTTATAAAGTATGGACATGAGATTTTATAGAGCATGTACGAATCCCTCCTTCCATACTTAGCCACTTTTTGGATCGCGAGTTCTCGGGCAACCGGGCTCAAAATTGGGCCTCTATTGTTCTATGTCCTACAAATAGAACCCAGAGTTCCGCGATATACAAATTGACAGACGAACTTGTGGGCTGGCTGACTCAACATTGCACTTCTATTGTCCCGTGTCCTCCAAACAACACTCGAAGTTCCACAATATACAAATTGATAGACAGACTCCAATATTGGCGGGCTCAATATTGTGAATGTTTACGAATGGTCATCCTATCTAACATTATCTAAAAACATTATTTTCAAATACTAAATGATTAATATTAAATATTAATATTGTACAATTTAATTACATAAAATTATCAATATTGAACCCGCCTATCCGGTAACTCGACTATTCGGAAAACCGCGAGCCAAAAATTTTGTACAATATGAAACGTGGAAGCGGTCAGCCAGACTGGTGATATAAAAGTAAGTGAAATCTGAAGACGTGAATCCGCCAACTTTCGCACCTAGAAATTTTCCGAAAAATGAGTAATACATACTAAATATGTACTTCTATAAAATATGGACATGAGATTTTATAGAGCATGTACGGATTCTGCATTCCATACTTAGCCACTTTTTGGATCGTGGGTTCTTGGGCTGGTGGGCTCAAAATTAGGCCTCTATTGTTATGTGCCCTACAAATAGCACCCAGAATTACGCGATATACAAATTGACAAGTAGACCTGCGGGCTAGCTGGCTCAACATTATACTTCTATTGTTTTGTGTCCTCCAAACAACACTCGAAGTTTCACGATATACAAATTGACAGACGGACTCTAGGGTTGGCGGGCTCAATATTGTGATTGTTTACTGATGGTAATTGCTATGAACTATCTAACATTATCTAAAAACATTATTTTCAATACTAAATTATTAATATTAAATATTGATATTGTACAATTTAATTAGACAAAAAAGTTTGTACAATTTGAAACGGGGAAGCGGTCGGTCGGGTCGGTGATATAAAAGTAAGTGGAAATCTGAACACGTGCATCTGCCAACTTCCGCACCTAGAATTTTTTCGAGAAACGAGTAATACATACTAAATATGTACTTTTATAAAGTATGGACATGAGATTTTATAGAGCATGTACGGATCCCTCATTCCATACTTAGCCACTTTTTGGATCACGGGTTCTCAGGCTGGCGGGCTCAAAATTGGGCCTCTATTGTTCGGTGTCCTACAAATAACATCCAGAGTTTCGCGATATACAAATTGACAGGTGAACTTGCGGGCCGACTGGCTCAACATTGCACTTCTATTGTCCCGTGTCCTCCAAACAACACTCGAAGTTCCACGATATACAAATTGACAGACGGACTCCGGGGCTCGCCGACTCAATATTGTGATTGTTTACGAATGGTCATCCTATCTAACATTATCTAAAAGAAAAAAATTCAAATACTAAATTATTAATATTAAATATTGACATTGTACAATTTAATTACATAAAATTATCAAAGGATGTTAAATCGCTTATTTTAAAAAAAATGAAGGAAACAAAACAAAGTTTTTCTAAATTCTATCACCGCAAGCATAAAAACGACCAATTTAAATTTTAAGGGCCTCTTGTTGATATGATAGCACAATTGGACTTCGCACAGTATATATTCGTTGATTTCAAATTACTCCAGGAGATTAATTTTACCAAGTTCATCAATCAAGTAAAAATGATAAAACAAGCCAAATATTACATTTGCGTCACAACGCCATACAAATTAACAAGGGAATTTGCGGGATAGCTGGCTAAAAAATTGCAATTCTATTGTTCTATGTCATCCAAAAAACACTCAGAGTTCCACGATATACAAATTGACAAATGAAGCATACAACCAAGAACCAACTAAACTCCAAACAGGTTGCAAGAAAGTTCCCACAAGGTTCCATAGAGCAGGACGCATAGACCTTTGCATCAAACAATTTGATATACAAAGAAAAGGCATCGCGACATTCGTTTTCTCTTACGTATGGTATATGTTCCTAGGAGAAAATAACCAGGGCCATGGGATATATGGGGTTTTCTTCCATGCTTCCCATTTTTGGACCGAAAAATCTTATGCGCATGCAATCTCAAGTACTCGAGTCAGACAGACATTCATATGGATGTTGAAGAAATATTACAGAGACACATGAGATATTTTCGTTTCTTGCCAAAGTTTGATATTTTTTTTTTCCTTCTTCAGCCGAAATGCAAAATTTCATTGTGCTCATTTAAGGTAAATTTGTTGTGTATCTGAAATTCACGCAGCATGTAGACATTGCTTTCCTTTTTCTGTAGATATGTTTCATACGACAATTTTGCCAACCTAGGAAGCACATTTTGTAACAGAGGCTACCTAACTGTACAATGCATGGTTGTGTTGCCCACAGTTCGGATGGCAGCATTGAGGCAATGTCCATATATATATGGACATTTTTCACCGCATCATAGACAATCAATTGTATCATCACTTATCAAAGCGAATACAAAAAAATGAGAGTTTCATTTCGCACATTCAGGTTTAAAGGGGGTCGAGTATGCATTCGCTGCAACCAAAACACCTTCAACCTAGGAACGCGAGCATAGGAATTAATACATTGAACAATATAATACACAAATTCACCTCCCCCCCTTAAATAAAATAAAATAAAATAAAACAAGCTGCAAAAATTTGGTGAAGGCTATTTTTACAAGAAAAGTGAGGATGATTCTGTGGATGTATACACACAACAATTTTAGAGCTAGCTAGTTTCTTCAGATCATGTACTATATTTGCTCTCAACTCTGTTACAAATGTTGCTTGGGTTGTGCGAAAGATCCTTTCTCTAACATCCATTTTCTTTGTTATATTTTTGAAGAGCATAAGTGGAAACTTCCCTTTATGCAATTGTTGTTCCATTGACGAAAACAAATTTGAATAGGTATTGAACAATTGCAGCTGCAACATGGAACAATGCAATATTTTTGTAAATTACTCGAGATGCATGCACATGGAAAAGTAAAGGAAAAAACTGGATATGGAAAGTGGTACCATTGCCTTGTCGTTGTCCGACTCTCCATCCTTTATATGGAGAATGTGTTGCAAGCCAAGTTTTCTCGCCAGTGTGACAACTGCACCAATGGTTCTAATTGGGTAAATATCACTGCTCTGTGCAAGTTGGGTGATAGTCGCGTCCGGGATGAAACAATACTCTGAACAAACAGAGGGAACTTTTTCCACAATACTTGTTTCATTGAACGAAATAATCCGATCACAATCACCACGGTCATATACTATTTTGGGAAATATATTAAAATTTGTAATGGATATCCCATTACCCGACAATATCTTTTCTACATGTTTCTGGACAAGTTGTGTAGGAATAGTCAATGTCACTTTCATCATGGCCTCCTTGTCTGTCATGTCAGCATGCATAATAGATCTAGTTTTGTTTTCCTTGTCCGAGTAGGTGTTATAGACGACCATTATGTCCCCGACGAACACTTGTTGAGTTCGGCGGTTGTTCAAGCCCTCTATTGATAATACTTTGGGTGTTACAAATTTAGACATGGTGACAATTTTTGAACAGGAAAACTAAAGTGAATGGTAGTGTGCATTTTGTTTTTTGTATTCATCTTTCACTGGCATAAATCTACAAGTACACGTGATGAACTATGGA
The DNA here is from genome assembly GCA_010110895.2 of Picea sitchensis. Lineage (NCBI taxonomy): Eukaryota > Viridiplantae > Streptophyta > Pinopsida > Pinales > Pinaceae > Picea > Picea sitchensis. The sequence continues at coordinate 53,236 of SNQJ01S0015093.1, read as the reverse complement.
GCCAGATTTTTTCAACCACGCCTCTTAGTTTATAGAACCTGCACTATGTTCGACGTCTCGCTTGTACTTGTTGATACTTCTTGTGAACTGCAAACCATGTATTGCAGATGACATCAACATATTCACCATGCCATAGATGAATAAATAGTCGAGAATATTTGTTTAGTAAACATACTAGGAGAAGAGCGTATGCATCTTTACCTTTGGCCTTGTCTGTCTATTGATGTCTGGGATGACTGACTGCTCATGGCCATGTCACTAGTCCAACTTTTTCTGAGGCAAGAATATGCAGATGAACATCAGAAGGACTAAATAAGGTCACCTAATGCATTCTTCTTGAACCATGTGTAAATTATTTGAATCATCGTTGCCTATTAAGTGAGGAGGTATGTTTTGGGGAAATAAGATCTTTATCCCCATTCTCTTCATTTTTTTTTATTAAAATGGTGACTACTACAAAATAATTATAACAAGAATATGCATTGTATACTGTCCATCAAAAGGACTAAACAATCATAAAATTGTATTGATCTGATTTTTTTGACTGGAAAAATGTGTAACAGTAAACAGGGTGTGAGGGTAAGGCACCATGGCCAATTTGTATATCGCGGACCCCTGGAAGCCAGGGGAGAAATATTGAACCCGCCAACCTAGCACCCACAATTGAAAAAGTGGGTTAGTATGGAATAAGGTAGAAGCGTGACCATACATGTGAAATCGTTAGTCCGCCAACCAACGCACCAAGGCATTTTCAGAAAGACCACTAAGCAGATTAATTAGAAAACAAAAGGGATAATAGAAAATGGAAAAAGTAGAAATAGGGAGGGCAAAAAGGCCCATTGCTGCCAAGCCATCATTTTCTAGTCTAATATTATATGCCCCCACCCAGTTTGTATATTTAATTTACTAGCATAGTTGGTATACCTTTTCAAAGATTGTACCACAGAACTCTCTGTTGTTGCACAGAACAATTCATCTTCCTGTCCAACCAACATGTTTCTTCCAAGGTAGCAACGCTGACTACACAATGGACATGAAGGAAAGTTAATATGAAGACATACATGTAAAAGAAAGAGAAATAGTTCTATTTATTCCAATGTAACAACAAACAAAATACGATTCACATGAGAATACGAAGAAAGATATTATATTTGAAGGAAGAAAAGAACAAAGAAAGAAAAAAAGGTGCAAAGCAGCAGAACAAGCACAACAAATATACAGTCAGTAAACGAAAAAATGAACACTGGAATATGAAATAAGAGTACATGTATCCACCTCTATAATTCCTCATCTACATTCCCGCCAAAGAGTCCATCGTCCTCTCCAACCATTCTGTTTGTTTAAATGTAGAAATGTAGGGAAAATACAATAGACATGAAGTAGGTTAGTATGCAGGAAGACATGTAATGAAGATAAGTTATTATGTAGGAAGGTATGCAACATCTACATACAATAAACTGGGTGAACACATATACATACAATAAATGAAAAACAAAACAACGCAATATGAAATAACAATACAAGCATGCACCTTTCTATCTCCTCTTCAACCGATGCACTCAAGACTTCGTCGTTTTCTCCAGCTATTCTGTTTGTTTTAATGTGGGAACGCATAAAATACAATGAACATGAATGGAAGCTGGTATGCACCAGAGAACAAGTAATATGTACATACAGTAAAAGAGACTCAATGAATAGTCTAAAATATAGGTAGAAACATGAACCTTTGCACTTCTCCATCCATAGTTGTATGTAATTTTTTTTCCCTGCCCAAAATATATTACAAGCCACAAAATATTACGAAATTGCATGGCCGCAGCTAAACGATTTTTGGTTTTCCATGGCAAAGTATCCATATATGCTTCCACTGATGGAAATACATGTTATTTATCCTCTACACAAACTGTTGTGCCCATGATACAAGATTTTGGTTTTCCGTGGAAAACTACCTAGATATGCTTCCAAACATGGAAATATAATTTTGCAGAATCTTTGCTATACATATCATATCTCAAGTACAAGACAAATTGTATCATGGGCACACCAGTCTGTGTAAAGGATAAAGAACATGTATTGTCATATGGGCACATTTCACCATACATGGTTTATAAATGCAGCCTGCATATGTTTTATTTTAACAAAAAAACAACGGATATTGCAATTTCACATGTACTTCTCAAACTATTTTTCATGCAACCATTTTCTATCATGTCAACACTGAAGCACCAGCAAAATATCATAGCAGAACAGATATCGACCTCGCCAGACGGGGAAAATAACACAATTGCATGTCCACTTGTGGGTGCAGGGGTTGAACACCGTAAAGCGCCCAAAAACCAATAACAATAAAAATAAAAAAGCAGCTCCAACTATCAGCACAGGACCCCAACCCTGCAAATCCAAATCAAACAAAAGAAAACAACAAGCACCAAACCAGTGAGAAAGAACAAATAGGCCCAATTGCAACCCAGGGCCCCAAAGCATAAACTTGAGCCAAACAAACACAACTAGCAACCGACGAACAACGAACCAACGAACATGCAACAACCACTGAACCAGTAAACAACATATGTATATCCAACGATTACGAAATTGCAGCCGAAGCACAGAAGGAACCAGAAGCATATGACGTGCATGCCAGTAGAAATAAGCAAACATTTTTAGTTGCAAACTGCAAACACTGAACAACAAAGAAGGAATAGAAAATGAAACTATGGCATGGAAACTTACTCTGAAACGATGAAAGGCAGAAGCGTAGGTCGAATTGTGAACCAAAAAACAACAATAAGCAACAACCGTCGAACCAACGAAGAAGAAGCACTCACTGAACCAGTAAACAATGTATGTAGCTTCAACAATGACGAATTTGCATTGCAAGGCTAGAAGAAGGATGAAAGATACAATGCCTATTCAACCGACGGTGGACAATAATATTGTGCAAAATCATTGCAACATTGTATGGAAACTTTCAAGAAAAAATGTATTTCGAGAAGCGTATTTAGATAAAAATTTAAGGTTGGCAGGTTGTCTAAGGACCTCGCGGTATGCAAACATTTAATTTTTCAGGCCTGTTAGAGGACCTCACGTTATGTAAACATTTAATCTCTTAGGCCTATTCAAGCACCTCAAAAAAAGTGTCAATACATTTCAATACAAATACATGCTGCAGGGACGTTATAAACTTTGGAATTATCGATCACTATAAAGCTTGTATATATAAACATTTCAATATGATTAGTACAAATAAAAAAATCACCGTATATGATCTAAGACAATGCTAGAAGAAAAATGCTAAGACAAACATTCGAACTAATGCTAGCATTAATCCACCTTCAATCAATGCATAAGAAAAATATGTGATTCAAAAAGACTGTAGACGATGAAAAAGTTTGGATATGCTAACATATAAAACATTGGGAATAGAGAATCCGACAATAAGATCTCCAATATGTTATCCAATCAGATCACTACATATATGGTACTTTTTATTATATAAAATTCAATGTTTTTAGTTCCCTAGCTCCAACAATAGTTATTATGCAAATATTTGTGGTCAAAGGACAAACTAATGTGAGGTCAACGAATTATCGATCACTATAGTCCCTCTATGCCTACGACAGGGACTAATAATATTTGCAACGGTATCCTATCTTGATCAAGAATATCACTGCTCTATTTTTTGTATTTTACAAACCTCACATTTAAAAAGAAAAGTGTTTTTTAGAATTTTAATGTTTAGATTATTTTCAATTAAATGATCAACCTAACCAAGATTTAAGATAAGAAAACATCATCTTGATGCCTAGCATTGACATCTTCAACCTATTGTGCTTGTTCATTGTTAGAATATGCCATGTATGTTGTCTAATGGATGGCACACAAGTAAGTATCTATCTTCTATGTGTCACACAAGTAAGTATATTTATGTTATCCACCTCGACCTAACCTTAGTGGCGATTGGTGATGCTCTCTCAAAAAAAAAAATTAACAAACAATTTAAAAGCGTGAAAATTTTCACATTGTAATTTATGTATCTATTCATTTATTATGTGAAGGGTTCAAACTAATCTTTATAAAGGTATATAGCCTCTTGAGCTTCACCATATTTCAAAATAAAGGATACTAATTTGATATCCTTTATTTATAAATTGCCCTTTTAATTGGATATTAGTGTGTTATGGATATTACTTTTAGCAAGCATATTATTAGTCCATGCCTCTGGCTAGGGACTATAGCAATCGCCTCGCGGTCAACGATTGTTGACCACCTATTAGTTAGTTCGTTCTATTGCATTAGTTGGTGCATTTTGGAGACACACCATGATATTATGCACATAAATTCACAAGAATTTTGTGACCTCTTTTATTTAAATAATTAAAATAATATTTTGTTTTTTCCATTTTCATCAATAAAAAAATTTATTGGTTAATGGGATACGATGGGACATAATTTTCCCTAGTGTACATGGATTGTTTTTTGGCTATTTGTCAGAGATAAAAAATAATTTTTAAATCTACAATTTTAAAAAAGCCTGAAACATCTGTGTCTCTACTCGTTGCAGTCGATGTTATGTAGCAACGAAGGTTTGTATGCAATCAAGGTTTTGGTAGTTGAGGACACCGGATTCTAACACCACTTTCATCGCCTCACCGCCTGGCAGCCTGCCCACTACTACATTATCAAATAGCATAGACATACTGACTATTTGCTAAGTGATTCCTTGATTGAGGATTTTTGTCATCGTGTGCAACTTACAGGCAGGGATTATCTTGTCCGGTGGCTTCAATATCCTTTAGTGTATATCACCAGTCAAAAAAGAAGGTATGATCTATAATCGACTAAAGAATTGAATGCCATACATTTATGTAGAGTAGAAACCATAAATTTCCCTGCTAAATTTTATTTTGAACATATCTCATTAAATCAGTTTATGAGAAGTTTTGAAAAAAATCATCCCACATATAGTGCAAAATCATTGTGACATTACCTATACTTTTCTATACATAAATGTTGAACCATCCATACTCGGGGTTTTGTTTGCCCCTTTTTCTAAAGGGAACTCAACAACCGTAGTCCTCTAATGCATATATACAATTAAAACCACTACATTTCTATCTCTACAAGCCTATAAAGATCTAAGTAAGAAACAACATAAATATGAATATAATGCATACAAAGTGATGAGAACTGCAACAAGTTACCAGTTGGAGAACCAGTCGAAATATTCTTTAGCATGTGAACAAAGGTGACTTCTCCACATGACATGAAATGTTGAGTTAATGCTTTACTTGTTTCCCCATAATAGACCTGAAACAATTAGTATAACAATCCCCTCTTAAGATATATTTACACTATTTACTATATTCAAAAGTTCTAAATGCATGAAAGGAAATAAATATGAAGATTTGTTATATGTTTGCCACAACAATACTCCTGGTTTCCAAGTTCTTTGATGTGTGGTTTCATGTAATCAAAATAAACACTGCTAATTTACCATTAAGTATAATACACCAAACCATACAATAGCCCTTGAATGAATTCACATCCATAGGAAAATAAATAAATTGGAAAATTGTTTGAGAATACTAATGGGTATTTATTAACATCAATCACACCTTCATTGGCGACTACTCTATTGAATCATTTCATTCATGGATCGACCTTTTACCCTAACCTATTGAACATAATAGTTCTTTTTTCTTTGGTTAGGGTATTTCTGGGTGTTCTGGATACTTTGCGGTTATTAGCTATCATTATAATAGGTTTTGTTGGGAAATAAGATACAAATCGAGTTACAGGAAACTCTTGGTTATATTCTTGTTTCTTTCCAAATTGCACTTTCAGTTTTCTAGGGTTTCTGTGGGGATTACCTCCTGGTGTCCCCGGGGCAGAATTCAACATCATTACAACGAAGGCTATAGGAATAATCCACCACGTCTCTGGAAATGTTGATAACCTCAACCTGAGACTTCTTCAACTTATATTTGAGGTGTATATCACTGGTGGAAATGACAATATGAATTCTCGCTCATAAGGCATGTCAAACAGCTTCCCAGAAGGCATCGATGTGGGCCTTATTGCACCTCTCTAGTCCACATATCACGGGAACGTACCCTTCGTAGTCATCGACGTGGTTTCCGATATCCTTGGAAATTATTTTCACAACTTCCAGATCATCCGACGAGGCTATAGGGAACTCGACTTCGATTATGTCAACTCCCAACCTCGCCATCTACCTAGCGATGTCGAGTTTTTCCTTGCTTGTCATGGTGGTGCCTGGGAAGTTCTCTCCATCGTGGAGAGCGGTGTCAAATATGCGAACATAGGAGGGGTTGACTATCCTGTTAGGGATGTAATCAAATCTGTTGCTACTGAATCGACTAAAGAATCAGTTGTTGAGCCATTGAAACTATGTGTTTTGTAGCCTCTGTTACTTGCTGGTGCAACTGTCTACCTGAAAAGCAACAAACGACCCAATCTTCCCTAAAGTGTCTAGCCGAAAAAAAACAAACCGAAACCACTTGCATGTGAGACAATTGTTCTGGATTATGGAACACATGGAAGGTGATTTCATACCTATTGAATATGTTAATGGAGCGTGTGGAAATTCATTTGATTATTTTTAAAAATAAATGTAAACATCAAAGTCAATAAAATGTTTTAATCCTATTATAACAATAATATTAAAAAAAATAAAGTTATTTTTCCTTCCCACCGCTAATCCATCTTGAGAGATGGAGTTCTGGCATAAAATCATGCAATCTATATTTCCATACTTGGAAAATATGAGCTTACACTTTCATCTCTTGAGAAGACAAGGAAGAATGATATATTGTTGTGTATAATGGAATTTTGTTTGTATGTTTCTTACCATCTTCTTTGTGTGTTCATTTTACTCAGTCCCATCAAAGCGATCTTAAATTTCCATGTTATTTGTGTTAGAATATGAAAGCTTGTGCTCATTTTACCATTGACAATACCCTTGTCACCCAACCATAGGCCGAAGCCACCCTCCGAGAACCTTGACCTTGACAGAGAAGAATACTGGTAGCAATCAATAGCCAAGCAAGGCTAATGCACCAGGCAAGAAAAGTAACCAAAGTTGAACAGATAGTCCCACCCAGAAACTGGCGCAACACTCTTCCCCGGAAACTTGCGCACAAAATTGCCAAATGTAGTGCGCACAACTGGCTCTCTGCAATTTTGAGAATGTGTCAAATGAGAGATTGGCACCCTATATTTATAGTGGTTCTGGAAGACTTACTGGAGCTGACTTCTCCTTCTGGGTACTAATTAATTCATAATAATTATATTTCTGCAATCGACATCTCGTCTAGGGTTTCCTTTACTTCTTTTCTTCCTTTCAGAATATTCTAATATCGTCATAGGTCACAATAGAGGTTCATACCTCCCGAAGCTACCGTAATATTAACACTCCCTCCCAGCTAGGGAGGTATGGTCTTGAGCACAACAGACCATTCAACTGGTAGTATCACGAGCACTGTCATTATTATCGAACTTAAATATGAGGGTTCCCCTAAAATCAAATTTTATGAGGGTTCCCCTAAAACCTCTAACAACTACTTAAATATGTTCATCGAAAAAAAATGTTATATCAAGTAGTTCACTTGGGATATGCAAAGGACAATGTATTAAAGATCATTCTATCACTAAGAGCATCTAATATATCTAGCAAAGGAGAAGGTGATAATCTCCTATGACAACTAGTACAATATCAATTGATAGAACACACATGTGTTTATCCATGGTAGTATGCAACTACTCAAACCGTGACACATAGTCACAAACAATGGAACAAATCCACCACAGTAGTATATCTCTATTGTCTGGAGACAGGTAGTCTCCATAACAATCATCTGATGCCAACCTGCGCAGAAAAATATTTTTAAAATAAAATGAATCATCTGGGCCAATCTTTCACTCGTGTCTATGAGATATGAAAGAATATCTGCCCTCAGAGTAGAACAATGAGATATATGGACTGTTCTTCTCAAGAAAGGAAGAATAATTGTCCTGTCTTCTGAACCTGGACCATTCCCCACCCTGGGCCATTCTTCCTACACTAATCAAAGTGCACCCTGGAGAGAATGTATAAACCCTAAGGAATGTTTGTCCCTGATTGTTGAGCCTGGACCATTC